>JAVTVJ010002191.1:0-180896 GCA_034509425.1 Eopsaltria australis | reverse complement strand
CCAGGAGATGCAGCTCAGGATCCACTGACCAGGAGATGCAACTCAGGATTCATTGACCAGGAGATGCAGCTCAGGATTCACTGACCAGGAGATGCAACTCAGGATTCACTGACCAGGAGCTGCAGCTCAGGATTTACTGACCAGGAGATGCAGCTCAGGATCTACTGACCAGGAGATGCAGCTCAGGATTCACTGACCAGGAGATGCAGCTCAGGATTCACTGACCAGGAGATGCAGCTCTGGATTCACTGACCAGGAGATGCAGCTCAGGATTCACTGACCAGGAGATGCACTCAGGATTCACTGACCAGGAGATGCAGCTCAGGATCTACTGACCAGGAGATGCACTCAGGATCCACTGACCAGGAGATGCAGCTCAGGATCCACTGACCAGGAGATGCAGCTCAGGATTCACTGACCAGGAGTTGCAGCTCATTCAGGGCCAACACTGTGCCAGACTCCATCCCACAGCTCCCACTCCACATTTGGGATACCCCATGAGGTCCAGGGTTTCATCCAGGTGCAAACAGAGATTTATATTGTATTTATAACCCTGAGCAGCTCCCCAAACCCGACAGCCAGTCAGGCACACAAAGAAAACTCTATCAAGCAAAACCTGCTAGATCCAAACTCTGCCTGAAACATTCCAAAACCTGGCACAGGGTGCCCAGAGAAGCTGTGGCTGTCCCTGGATCCCTGGAAGTGTCCAAGGCCAGGCTGGATGGGACTTGGAGCAACCTGGGATAGTGGAAGGTGTCCCTGCCCATGGCAGTGGGGATGGAATGAGATGATCTTTAAGATCCCTTCCAACCCCATCATTCCATGATTCTATGATTGCATCATTCCCTGGGGTTCCTGCAACCCCCACATCTCCTGGGACGACGAGATGGGTGATAAAAAATGCAGAATTACCCCGGGGCTCGGCGCTGTTGCAATATATTTTCCAGAGCTCCATCCCCTGCCTGGATGAAAAATATCCCAGCATAGTTTTCCTCCAGAGCCGTCTGCTTTCTGTTAAGGCTGCAGGAGGAATGACCCACCACGAGACAGGCACGAGGCCACCATAAATGGGCCCGTGGTCCACCCTGAGAGGGGCAAAGAGCCTCCTGCAAGGCAGCTGGGTGCTGGTGACGTGATGGAAATGGGATGTGCCACTGGAAAAGGGTCCAGGAAGCCGGAGCTGGTTTCCCACATCCCCTCACCCCAGCTGTATCCATGGGGGCTCAGCTGCTCTGGTGCTTCCTGGGTGTTTCCTGCATGGAGGGGCTGATAAAACGCACTGAGTGCTGCCAGCTGCTCCAGCTGGACAAGGCTTTGGGTGAAAGAAATCCTTAAAATATATTTAATTGTGTGTAAATGTATGTTTTTATTTATATTTATACATATAAATATAATTTAATGGAATCGCAAAATGCCCTGACTTGGAAAAGCCCCAAAAAGATCAGCAAGCCCAACTCTTGAAAACATTTATATAAATGTATATTTATATAAATTAACACATTCCTTTGCCGCATCAGAGCACCCTGGGGATTGCTGTGATCCCAAATCCATCCAGCTCACTTTAACACCATCACCTCATTTTCCTTTCCCCGCTGAGAGGGCAGGAAGGAGGTGGCTGATCTGGGCTGTCAGGAGCCAACGTCGGCTTTCGAGGTGACTCTGCCAGGCTCTGGGGACCACCCAGCCCCGGATGCAGCCACCCTCCCCCCCTCCCTGCCATGGAAACCACCCCGAGCACCCAAAACACAAACAGCTCATTTTTAGTTCCTTGCGAGGCGACTTTGCCCGGAAAGGAAAGGGGTGGGGAGAGGAGACATCTCCCGCCCGCGCAGGAATTTGGGGAGCGGAGAGGCCCTGCCCTCCCACAGTGGGGGGGTCCCCACCTTGCAGGACACCCCCTTATTTCACAGAGTACCCCGGGCAGCGTTTTGCATCACCCACAATGGTGGGACCCCAGCGCTGCCCACCCCACCTGGGTTTAGGGTACCCCATGGGGGGGATGCAGATGCAGGACTCCCCTCTCTCCAGCCCTGCTCCTGCCGGGAGCTGAGTCACGCCAAGCTTTGGGTGTCCTGGGCTGTTCCTCCCCCCTCCATGAGCCTCCCCAGTGAGTGAGTAATGCTCAGGCGACAGAGATCAGCTCCCGGCTCAGCTCCCGGCTCCGGCATCTCCTTATATGACCGGAGAAGCTGCCGGGCAGCGTCACAGGCGAGCCGGGCACAGCCTTGGTGTCCCTGGCACCACCCAGGGCATGGAGCCGCGCTGGCATCGGTGTGGGCAAAGCCACGGGGGTGCTCCTTCATCCCCCGGGTGCTGTGGGCTGGCAGAAGGTGGCAAAAGCTCCCTGAGCTCCGGCCAGGGCGGCGTGTCCCAGCCCGGGGAGGTGGCAGCCAGGTGGCACTGTGGAAACGCCGGAGTGGGCATTGCTGGGGACACAGGCAGAGCTGGCACCCGGCAGGACCGAGCCGGGGTGAAGCATCGCTCCGGGGCTCTGCCTGCACCCCGCCGTGCCCGGGAGGGCGGGGGCGCTGCCAGTGCCCCCCGGCCAAGCCCGACAAAGCCGCTCCGCTGCTTGCAGCAGGAAAAACTGGACATGGGAGCAGCTGGGAGTGCCCTGGAGGGCTCCTCCGCCCCAAAAGGGTCATCGGGGTCACCCCGCCCTGCCCACGGGGCACCCCAGGTCCCGCAGCAGTTAAAGGGCCTGTCCAGCAGCAGAGCTGAGCACGACAAACTCGTGACTGCAGGACAGGAGCCGGGTTTCCTGCCCTGCTTCCTCAGCGAAGCTTTTCCCCTTTTCTGTTGTTTTTTCCTCCTTTCTGGGAGCTTTAGGGGCAAATCTCAGTCGCTTATGGCAGTGCCTGAGAATGGACCGGGAGGGGGAGTCCAGGTTTTGGATGAGGGGTGCTCAGGTAAATCACAGACAGCATCACCCAGGGGCAGCTCCTGGAGTGGGTCGAGGAGCCTGTCTGGGCTCCCACGGGGGCTGGAAGGGCTGGGACAAACACTGCACCCCTAATTCTTAACCAGGGCACGGAGCACATGCCCCGCTCCAGCTGAGATCATCCCCCCCTTCGGAACGCATCTCTCCCCCCCCCTTCCACAGCATCACACCCTCCCGGCAAACCACAGCAAAGGCGGCTGCGGACAGACAGACAGACAGACAGCTCAGCAAGGCGCATCCCTGGCTGCCGAGCGCTCCCGCACGTGCCAGGGCACCCCGTTCCGCCGGCAAGCACGGGCAGGGCCCCGCCGGGGCGCGGAGCATCGCTCCACCCTGCCCGCGGCGCCAGCAGCCTTGGGAAAGGAAAGCCAGAACAAAGATGACGTTTCTTCTGATCCGGGCTATTAAAAACAAGGTGGAACGAGGCAGGTCGCAGCTCCCGACGCTGCCCAGCTCCTCGGCTCCTGCTCCCCGTCCTCTTCCCGCTGCCGGTGAATCACCCAGCTCAGTGTGTGCGGGCACAGCCGGGGAGCCTTCGCCAGCCGGCTCCTGGCACAGCGGGCACATTCCCCACGTTCAACATTTCCTTCTGGCTTTCATCATCCCCGAGCGGCCGCATTCCCGCTGGGAGGGACAGGGAGAAGCCCGCGGGGTCCCGTGCTGGCCCCTGAGCATCACTGCCCGACCCCAGGGCTGCAAAAATTTGGGATTATGGAAACTCCCAGATTGCAACACTCTCATGGCCCTGGAAAACCAACGTCTCAAACGAAGGGGTTTGTGCAAATAGGGATTTTGGCTCTGAGTATCCCACCATCCCATTTGCAGAGGAATAGTGGGAGCTCGAGCTGGGCTTCATCCGGATCAACCGGAGCAGCTCCATCCCACCCAGGGCTGGGGGCTGTCCTGCACCAGCCCCTCTGGATGTGCACTGTGAGGGCAGCATAAATCAATATTTGCCTGTGGATCTCTCACAGAGGAGCTTCCAAAGGTCAGCAAAACGAGGGGAGAGGGAAGGGGCTGGGAGGGAACCTCGGAACCGCAGCGGTAAAATCGGAACTGAGCGAAAGGAAGCTCCGGTGATAAGAATGGAGATGTTCCCTTTTCCAGCAGACGTCTGGGCACCAAAATTAGATTAATGTGTTTTAAAAAAAGACAAAACTTCCCTTCCCACAGCAGCACTGACAGTGCTGAATCGGGGGGGACGTGGGAAAGGACCCCGGGACCACCTTGCTGCGGGATATGGAGGGGAAGGGCAGGGATGAGAAGGTTGGAGGCAAGGCTGGAAGCAAACGTCATTCCTGTGGCTTTCATCCTGCAAAGGCAAACAGCTGAGCTGGACGGCCACCTGCTCATGACTTCATCATTCCCCAGCAGCATGAACTGCTGCTCCTGGGCTGGAGGGCAAATCCCCCAGCACAGCAGCAGTTATGGGGTCTACGGGAACGTGACATCCCAAAGGGACCAACTCCAGTGAGACGGACAGAGACAACAGGAGAACCCAGGGCCTCGAGAATCTCAAAAATAACTCTGAAGGAGACTGTTCCCTTCACAGCAGGATCAGGGAGAGGCTCCCACATCTCCTGCAGGACGAGCAGTCAGCATTCCCAGGGCACCAGCTTCCTTTCTTTGGTGGGGTTCACTTTGTGGCACCCCAGAATCAGCACCGTTCCCAGGGACATCCAGAGCCACCAGCACTCCCAGTCCCCAGCACAGGCAGGGTGCCCACCCCTCCATGCACCCTCAAAGTGACCCCAGCTCCTGGATCCCAGCAGATCCTTGCCCACAATGCCAGGCTGGACACGCCTCATTCCCACTTTCTCCAGCACTGCCCGGCCTTTGGAGCTCTCCCTCCGGCCCGGCAGCGAGCGTCACGCTGGAGGGGGGTGATCTCACTGCTTTCCCAGCATGACAAACCTCCCTCCATCCACCCTCCCCAGGGCTGCCGGCATCCTGCTGACGCAGCAGCTCGGGCATTATTTCATCGCTTCCCACTTCTCGGAAGCCTCCCGTGGCTTGTCACCCCTGCGAGGACGCTGGCAGCGCCTGCCCATTGAGCGATGCCATGGAATTCACAGCCACGCCACCCCGGAAAGCACCGAACCCCGCGGAGCTGGCACGGGCTCGGGGGGAAGGCAGGGGACAGGGACAGGCACCTGGAGAGCCTGGAGCCATCCTGGAGATGCTGGGTGAGAGGGGAAGAGGTGAAGGCAGCGCTGGAGGGGAGGAGGATGGGGATGCACAGGGGAAGGAACAGCAAAGTCTCCTGACAGAAAACTCCATGGGCTCTTCAGGAGGGAGCAACACCAGCCCTGGGCAGAGGAAGGTTTGCTCGCACGCCCACGTGCAAGAGGACACACACGTCTGCACGCCCTCCCAGGGGCCTGTGCTGACACGAGAGGTGGCTTCTTTCCCAGGCCGGGGGAGGAGGAGGAAGGCGATGCCATCTCCGGGTCCCTCCCTGCCCCTCCGGCCACGGGGACAACGCCGCACACCTCCACAGAGCCGCCGTCTGCACGGCTGGGTAAACACCCGCTCTGGAATTCCCAGCACACCCCGGCAGCACGGGGAGAAAGCCGTGAAAAAAACAAAACCACCAAAAAACCACAAAACCCCCACACACACCATGAGATTTGATGGAAACCCCAGCAGAGGGGATGGGCACAGCCCCGTGCCGGAGAGCGACCCAAATCCCAAATCCTGCACAGGAGCCGAGCACCAGGAATGCTGGAAAAATCCCCTAAAATTAAGTCTGAAGCCGCAGCCCCTCTTGGAGGAGCCAGACCCCGCTGTGGGGTGCGGAGCCGCTCGCCAAACCCCGGGGAGAGCCCCGGGGAGCCGGATCGGAGCCGCGGCGCTGGGATCATCCCCGGCAGCTCAAACCCGAGCTTTTGCACTTCCCACAGCAGCGGCTTAGGGAGCAGGAAAGCCGGGGGGCGGAGGGAAGGGATGGCCGGCATCAAAACTCCTTTTCTAGCAGCTAACAAAAGAGCCGGTGTCTCCGCAGAGAGCCTTGTTATTCCAACGCCAGCCAGAGGCTGCTTGGCAGCGGGGGGAAGAGGGAAATGTTGGGCTGGTGGGAACTGGCCGAGCTTTGTTTGGGGGGTGCTGTGTTTGCACAGCCCCCGCACAACGCGGGGGTCGGGGGCAGCGGGGTCAGGGCTGGGCTGTCCCCTGGGTATGGCCACCGGCTGTGGTGGCCTCGTCCTGCTCTCCGTAAATAAAGCACAGAGGTCACTGCCCATGGTGCTGTTCGGAAGGTGTGGGTCCCCTCTTTTTTCTGCCTTCAGCTCCCCAAAAAGCGGCTCAGGGTGTCCCCACCCTCGCCATGCTGCCAACACCAGGATGGCACTGCTGGAGCCGGAGGTGTGCAAAGCCTCCTCTGAGAAATGGAGGTCAAAGAGAAGGAAGCAGCCGATTCCCTCCTCTTCCTCTGCAGATGGAGGGAGGGCAGGCAGCAGCCTTGAGAGCCCTGATCTCATTAGATGTCCCAAACTAAGCAGTGTGAAACCTGATTAGCGCCGGGCGGGAGGCGGGCGGAGGAGCGGCAGCTTGCTCTGCCAGCCAGCCCCGGCACCCCGACACTGGAGAGGGGGGTCTGGGGAGCAGGGCACCCACAGCTGCCTCCCCACAGCACCCAGGACCTGCTCCTGGTCCTTCCAAGCTCGATCACAGCCCAGGTCATGGTTGTGCTGTGCCCTGAAGTGATGCTTCATCCCAGCTGCTGCCGCCAGCTCCCGGCCGGCCTTGGCGTGCAGCAGCACAGAGAAATGCAGGATTTTAAAAAAAAACGGGGAGGCAGGAGCCCAAAACCTCTGTTCCCTAGAGACCTGCTCTCCTGCAGAGAAACTTAATCCCTGTTAAAAAGCAAATGAAATAATCCAGTTGCTAACACCGCTCCGGCCGCTCCGTTCAAGCCCCAGATCTGCCGGACCCCTCCAGCCTGGCCCAAGCCCAGCAGATTCCCTCAGCAGGGCTGAGCCGGACCTTTCCAGGGCTAAAACCACCTCCGGCATCACAAAGCTGTGGTGGGAAAGCTGTAAATCAACAGAGAGGGCACAGTCCGTGAGTGTACCTGCCTGGCAGTGCTGCCCAGGGGACACCACACCGGGTGGCCGTGCTGGAAAAGTGTCACCCACCCTTTCCCAGGAGACACCAGCCCCGTCCTCCTCACACACAGGGACACAGGGCTGGCAGGGACAGAGCCAAAACTCCCCAGGGCCTCCACCCAGGGCAGCCAGGGAAGATGTTGGCCCTGGATCTCTTATCACACCCGGCCACCTTGGGCGGCCCCGGCCGGGGCTGCTCCTCGGGAAAGCCACCACACGATGGGATGAAAGCAAACAGTGACAAGGGGACGAGCTGTGGCACCACGCCAGCACTGTGGCACACAGCAGGGCACAATGCTGCTCCTGCTCTGATCCCACACATCCCTCAGGCAGCAGAGCCAGCAGGTAACACCCAAACCCCTCTTTTTTAACAGCAGAAACTCAGCAGAACGACAAAACTCCTCACTGTGGGTGCATTCACAGCGGTGAGGTGACAAGGACCCACTCCTTGGTCACGGGGGAAAATCTGAGCCCGGTTCCCCTGGGGAAAGCACGTGGCAGCTCCAAGGTCAGATGGAGCCAGATTAGCTGGCAGTGCACGGACAGGGCCGAGGAGATGCCGGGTTGGAGCCGGCTGCCAAGTAAACAACAAAACTCCTCAGAAAGCGAAACCAGCCGGCCTCGTGCTCGCTGGTAAAATTAACCCAGCAATAAATTTGTAATCCAATGTGTTTTCCTCAGCCAAGCCCAAAGGATCTGGTCATCTCGGGGCCGTGACCGACGCTGCCCCGGGAAACTCAAGATGGAAACTGTGTGGAAAGTCCAGGTGACCCCACAGCCACAGGGCAGGGTCCTTCCCGGAGCAGCATCCTTTGTCCCCAGCATGGAGACAGGGATCTGGCAGGGCCCCCCAGCCCCATCCCAGCTGGGCGGGCTGGGGGCACTGGGACGCTCTCCAAGCCCCTTGGAGGGCTGACAGGGATGGATGCTGGCACGGAGCCGGGGGTCAGGGGCCTGGACTTCCACACACGAGCATTTACATATGAAACACTCCCAGCTCCAATATCCGCTGCTGCCTCCACCTCCCCGGGGAGATGAATAGAGATGAGGGGGGAGAAGGGAAAAGAAACCTCTCCAGCAATAAAACCTTGTTTTCCTCCAGCTCTGGGCAGCCCTGAAGCTCAAGGGCAGGCTGGGCTGGCTGTTTTTAGTGCTGGGAGCACACTTAGATCCATGGCAATGGCAAACAGTGACAGCAGGATGCACGGCACAGCATCTCCACGCCAGTGAGCACCACAGAGCCAACCATTCCCTCTGGGCTCCCCTCCTGTGCTTGGATGCACAGGGAAGCCCCCCAGCAGCGTGAAAGGGCTCAAATTGTGCTGGCTCAAGCAGAGTTTGGCCTCCTCCAAGCACAGAATCCCAGCCTGGTTTGGTTGGAAGGGACCTTAAGGGTCATTTCGTGCCCATGGGCAGGGACAGCTTCCACCAGACCAGGTTGCTCCAAGCCCTGCCCGACCTGGCCTTGGACATTTCCAGCCTCCACCGTCCCCTGCCTGCTCTGCTTCCTGAATTAAAGCCACAAAGGGCTGTGGTAAACACAGCTGGTGACAGACAAAGTCAGCATCACTCGGTCTAGAGGCAGCAAAATACTCAAAACCCCCAGACTGGGCTCCTTGGGGACGTGCCACCCGCGTTTCCATGTCCTTGTTCCGGCCTCGGGGGAGCAGAAAGTGCCACGAGCTCCGGGATGTGGGAGCCAGCACTGCCAGCAGGGCCCTGGGCAGCACCTGGAGAGGGGAAGGCTGCCAGCTCAGCTCCTGCAAGCAGTCACCTTGTAAACACGATTAATAATGTCATCTTGGCTCCAGGACGGGAATTCGCCGAGCTGCAGCTGGAGAGGGGCTGGAAAGCTCCGTGTGAGAGCTCCAGCAGCAGCCCCAAAACGCAGAGCGAGGGTCAATGACACCCAAACCCCGCACCCAAACCCTGCACCCATCCCTGCTCCGGCTGCCAAGGGGCTGGAGATGGAGGGGACAGAGCTGGCCACCACCCCTGGCACACCCAGCCAGCACATGGCCACTCAGGGCTCCTTTTACATTGATTCCCAGTGCCAGCTGCAGCGAGGCTCAGGAAAAATTTATGATGGACACCCCGGCAGCACAAGAAAGTGAATTATATTCCTCCCAGACTCGGTAACTCAGGGCAGCTGTCAGGCACAGAGCTGCGGGATTAACCCTTCGCGGCGGCACGGGAGGGTGGGGACACTGCCAGCCCGCTGGTGACAACTCCCTTGGCTCCCTGCTAAATTAAACATGGAATTGATTCACCTTTGTTATACAATGGGATCAGCTGGTAAAGCCCAGCCGAGGCCTCGCTGTAAAAAGGGGCGAGTCAATGACAGCATTGTTGGGTGACAGGCTGATGGCATTCCAGGTGCCTTCTGTTGTCCTCTCTTCTCCCTCTAGCAGGAGAATCCCCGCAGCAGCTGGGAATTCCAGAGGAAAAAAGCTCCTCTGACAGCAGGGAAGATAAAAAACCAGAGAAAGAAAGGGGAGAAAAAGCATTCCCAGAGCAGCAGGTAAGCCGAGCTGCTCTCCCGCAGCCCGGGCTCGCTGCCTGCGACAGCGGCACAACAGCAGCCACCCTCCAGCCACCTGCCAGGGGCCAGCCCGGCACGATCGGGTGTCCCAGCTGGCTCTCCAGGGACAGCAGAGGCCAGAGCACTGCGAAAGAGCTTTAGAAAGGAGCGAACTGGGAAAACAGCAATCTGCACCCGCAGCCTCGCGGAGAAAACACCGCGAGCAGGGCAGGATCAGCCCCCATCCCGTGGGAACGGCAGCCGGGAGCAGGAATTGGAGCTCAATTCCTTTCCCAGTTGATATTTGCCAAGCAGCTTCCCCCGTGCCGGGCCGGCCGCTGCCCCAGCGCTCCTTTGTGCCCGGGCACACGGCTCCACATCCAAGGGAAGAACAAAAGAGGGAAGCGGAGCGGAGCCCTGGAAGCACCACCCCTCCCGGAGCAAACCCAGCAGCTCCTCCTGGAGCTCTCGATCCGCCCCCCGATCGGCGATCGATGACAGATGGTGGGACCCAGCTGGAGCCGGGGCCGCTCAGCCTCTCCCCGCCACGGGTCACAAATACCTCGCAGGGTGCCGAGCCCATCCAGGAACTTCTTGTACTTGTCCAAGTTCATTTTTCCGCCCCGCTCCTCAGCTGGGCGGCATCGAGACACCCACAAGCTCCGGCCACTGTCCCCGGCTCAGCATTGCCGCTGGACTCCTCTCGGTCGCCCTTTGACCAGTGGCTGCGTTTCCTTATTTGATGAAGCACATGAAAGGCTCCCGGGGCTGAGGCCACCCCCCTTTTTTGCAAATGAGCCCAGCACAGCAACTGCCCCGCAGCAGCAGGGCCCCCCGGCATCCCTCATCCCACCCCTCCACGCCGGAGCTTGCGGGGATTGGATGTCCTGGGGATATTTCCAGCGAGGAGCTCGTTCAAGGGAATTGGGAGGGGAAGGGGAAAAAAAAAATCAATGGGGTTTAAGGCTGGAAGGCAGGAGACAAGGAAAACGCAGGCAATGGGTCGCCATCCATGTGGGAAAAGCCACCCTGGTGAGTGACAGCAAGTCGGGGAGAAGCCGTCAGGAAAGTGGAATAAAATGTTGGGAAAAATGGGCCAGGTGAGAGCCAGGGAGCAGATGGGGAGCAGATCCCTCCTGTCTCTGCCCCCCGACACTCGCCACATGTTCACCCTGCCCCGGCTGCGAGGCGCTCGCAAAGCTGAAAAGGAGATTTGCTGGTTTTAAAGGAATTTTTGGCAGCAGGAGCCAGCCCGGAGTGATCCAAGGGGATCCAAGCGCCTGACCCCGCTCATTGCTGCCCTTCAGCAGGACTGGTGTCCAGCAGGCACAAACCAGGGCTTCTGTTAAATCAAATCATAAAAAACAATAATGACAGTGATAATTATAATAATATAATCATCATCAGGAGTGTTGAAACGTGCTGGCATGGAGGTAGATCCTGCTCTCCCCATTTTCTCTTTGGAAAGATCCCAGGAGATTGAGCAAGACCCACCACACGGTGCAGGATCATCCTGCCCGGGCTCCCACACGGCATTTGAGCTTTGCCAGAGGAAGAGGAGAGAAACAGAGCGAGGATGTGCTGCAGGAGCCAAATCTGCCCCCAAAAACCAGGGGTGGAAGCTCCCTGAAATTAGATTTGAGATTCCCCCCATCCATGGGCACTCTGCTCCTTCACCGTGTGCTGAGGTGAATCCTCAGAGCAACCCACATAAAAATATTAATAAAATCATGGACGCAGCCCCGTGTCCACCTCCTGCACAGCTCCAGGACAGACGGACACCCCTCCAGGGACAGACACACACCGGGGGTATCACTTGCATGGTGAGCAGAGCAAACCCAGCAGGCCAGTTGCTGCTCGTGCCCCTGACAGCTGGGAACCAGGGGAGCCAAAAATCCCTCTGGGAGCTCCAAGCTGGGAAGGGGGGGCAGGTTGGGAAGTGCTCTCTCCACACTCTGATCACCTCCCTCTGCACCTCCGGTGGGATGGAGGTGACATCCATTCATCCCAGCTGATCCAGGAGCTGATCCAACCACCAGGGAGGGGCCACAGGAAGAGCTTTGGATTCAGGGCTGGAGGTGCCTGCTGCATCCCTGGCATCACAGGGCCATTCCCAGCCTTCCCCCCGAGCCCTCCGGCAGTGCCGGCAGCAGAAGAAAAGTTCTTGGGAGAAGCCAAGTTGTCACCACTAAAAATAGCACAATGGAATTTTCCTCTAAAGGAAGACAAAAAAAAAAGGGGGGGTGGGGGGAACAAAAAATCCTGATCCTTGCTGACAAAGGGGCTGGGAGAAGGAAGGGTGGGAACAGCCCCATGGAGGGGACACGAGGGGACATCAGGTCCTTGCCTTTCAACACCCCCAAACTGGCACGGAGAGCTGAGCCCATCGCAGGGGGACAGTGACATCCCAATTTATTTATCTCCATCTCCCCTTCCCAGCAAACTGGGCAGACCAGACACTCCCAGGATGGACACGGTGAGCAGGCAGCTGCTCCAAAATTACAGCAGCGGGAGGGAAATGCAGGGAAAACAATCCAGAACCCACTAAACTCCCCCAAATCCTGCCTTGATGGGGAGAAGAGCCCTTCCCTCCTCCCGCCCCGAGGGGGTTAAAGGGACGCGGGGTCTGACGCCACCAGATCCCATCCCGGAGCATCCCAGCTCCCTCTCCCCTCCGCTGGGAATGCCAGGAATTCCTGGAGGAGGGAGGATCGCTCCAGCTGGCTCGATCAGCACAGAGACTGAGACGGGGGGGGCGGTGTCAGGGGAGCCCCCAGCTCCCGAAACATCCAGGAATCCCAGATCTCCCAGCACAGCAACTGCCCCGGCAGCAGGAACGAGAAGCATCCCAAACAGCCGGCCCAGGGTGAAATCTCTCCCCAGGCAGCAGCGTCGGGAGGCGCCTGCACTGAAACCTCCCGTGCCACCCATGGGTGTCCCCACCGCTGTCACCCCGGAGCTGGGGGGATGCTGGGAGACTCCCAAAAGTGGGGATGGGGCTGTTCCAGCCACGCCAAGGATGCTGCCAGAGCCAGGGGATGGATGCAGGGCACGCCCGGGGTGCGGATTTATTTAGGGACAGCCTAAAGGCTGCACCGTCACCGCCCTGGCGAGCCCCCAGCGGGGTCACAGGGGACGGCCAGGGCCACACCAGCTGTCCCCAACATCGCTGTGTCAACTGAGCGTGCCTGGAGGCAGAGGGGTGGTGCGGGGGCACTAATTAGTGCTCATTAGCTGGCGGGGCAGCACGTGCAGGGCGGGACCACCGGGATGGGGAGAAATCCCGACCCCCGCTCCAGAGGGAAAGGAGTCGCTCCCACAGGATAATTTTACCGGGAGCAAAACTGCCCAAGGTCAGCTGGAATCTCCCAGCGCAGGGAGCCCTTGGATACGGTTTCCTGCAGGGAAAAATAAGCTGCTGGCAGAAGCATTTCTGTGGGGCCACAACGGACCCGAAAAACGATTAATGAAAACCAAGGCGAGTCCCACCCTGATGGGACACGACCAGGAGTCAGCACAAAAATCCCCTCTGGGATCAAGGCACAGCTCCACGGCTGGGAGAAGCAAGGGAAGAGCAAGGGATTTGGAGAAGGAGCTGTTTTCAACCCCAGCCACGCCAGGATTACACCCCCGACCTGGGCAGAGCTCGAGGAAGGGGGAAAGGCTCCCAGCAGAGCTCCAAGGTGGGCAAAACAGAAGCTGGGAGAGAACACAGCCCACGCAGGTGCTGCAGAGGTGCAAAACACAGCTCTCATCACCTGTGGGAGGCTGGAAAAAAGCTTCCCCGGCATCATTAAAAATCGCTCATCTGAGCACGGGAGGGCACGCAGGGCAGGCGGCTGCCGGCTCGCTGGGACTCACCGGAGGGAAACAGGGCTCAGCAGGAAATGAAAAATGGAAATGCAGGCATGTCACGCACAGGAAAACAACAAAATAAACACGATTGTGGCCTCGCAGAGCCCGGAGCTCGCTGGCTCAGAGCGCTGATAAACAGGGAGGGTGACAAAGGGACACTCCAGGCACAGGCACAGCCTCGCAGACAGAGCTGTCCCACCTCTGCTGGGAGCCACAGAGCCAGGCTGGGCTCTGGGGGGTGACAGGGACCTGCAGCCCGTCCTGCTGGGGTCAGCATCCTGCTTCTCATCCCGAATCTCCCAAACCATCTTGCCCAACAGCCCTCCCCCCACTTCCCCCCCCTCTTCCAGGAATCTCTGGGCTTATCTGACCCAGAAGCAGGGCACACATCTCAGATCACATCCCAGGATGTGTTTCACCGTGTCCACGGGCAAACACACCCCAAATCTGATCACTCAGCCTCCAGCCCCAGCACACATCCCCGAGGGAAGCTGGAGGATCCCCCTCCCCGGCCCCCCAGCCGGGTGAGATCCATCCAGACACACCAAACATGAGCTTGGAAGTGAAAATTCCCAGCTTATTAACACAAGCATCCTCCGTGCAGGGAATTTCCTTGGCAGTTTCCCCTCTCGGAGCTGAAGGCTGTTTGAACACCCCCAGACCCGGCAGCGAGCCCAGACCCCCCAGACAGGGCAGTGCTGAGAGGTTGAATCTGGAGATTCCCGGGAGAAAAAGCGTCTGGAAGGAAAGGGAGATCTCAGGGACAGCATCCAGCAGGGATGAGGGGTGTGCTGGGGAGATGAGCTCCACATGGGAGCCTCCACCCCTGCTCCCCCATCACCTCCACATGGGAGCCTCCACCCCTGCTCCCCCATCACCTCCCAGCACCGGCTCTGCTGGTTCCCTCCCCACCCGCAGCCTCCCATGGGATGGGATGGGATGGGAAAGGTGTGAGCAATCCGGGGTGTGGAGAGGAGCCGGTTTGCTGCTCCTGCCCATGGACCTGGGAGGGCTCACCCAGCGCCGGGGGGCACAGCACGGGTGACCAGCCCCGGCAACCAGGGGTGTCCCCGCTCCCGGCCCCATCCCAGGCGTGCCAGCACCTCTGCACCGCCTCTCCCCAGGGCGAGGATTGCCTCACCTGCCTGGAAAACTCAGCTAAGATCCGGCCACAGCACGGCTGAACACTGGGAAAGGCTGGATTATTGGAGCTCAGGGAATGGGGTCCCTTCCAGGCCTTCCCTGTGCTGCTTCCCAGCTGCTCCGTGCATCCTCCCTCTACCCCTCGCCTGTCCCGGCCCTCCTGCTCCGGCCAGCAGCGAAACACTGCCCCGTGCAGGAACCAGCCAGGCTGAGCCCACGGCCCACAGCCCCTCTGGGCAGCAGGATGGAGCTTAATCCAGCAATCCCAGCACGGACCAGCTCCAGCCCGAGCTCCAGCACAGCCTCTCCCTGAACTAAGACAGGAGGAACTGGAACCTGCAGCGCCCTGCTGCTCCCACAGCCTGGATTTATCCATTGCAGAGCCATGAAAAAGGCACTTATCAGCCGGCTATTCAAACAATGGTGTTAAGACACTTCAAAATTTAAATAAAACCTCTTGTTTTACTTCCCTCTGGGAGGTTTCCTTGCCACTGGCATCATCCACGGTATGTCCAGAGCAGTCTAAACTTAGCTGACACCAGCGAGACGAGCCTGGAAAGGAGGTTGGCTGCGACCCAGCAGACGGAGGTCAAAGACTCCGGTCTCGCCCCGGAGCATGA
The DNA here is from genome assembly GCA_034509425.1 of Eopsaltria australis. NCBI lineage: Eukaryota > Metazoa > Chordata > Aves > Passeriformes > Petroicidae > Eopsaltria > Eopsaltria australis. Next base: position 165,710 of record JAVTVJ010002191.1, on the reverse strand, counting down.
GCCGGGAAGGAAAAGGCTCCACGGGAATGCAGAGCTGAGCAGAGCAGGCAGAGAACAGCCCCAGCCCCTTTCCAAAGGCTCGGCTGCTGAGAGGAGATCAAAGCCTTCCGGCACAGCCCCGCCACCAGCGGGTCACGGCCCGGGGACGGTGCCAGCGAGGTACCGCGGGTGAGGCCACCGAGCACCCACCCCCACACCTTCCTTCCTTCCCAGGGGATTTTCTCGCTGGAGCAGAAGCGCACGGAGAGGAGGATAAGCAGCCAGGAGCTGCGGGAGCAGGGCTCAGGCGCTGTTCTGGTTCATCAGCAGGGCACCAGGACAGCGCCGATGCCGGGGATGCCCGCGGGATGGGGGGAGGCACACGCTCCTCTCCGCAGGGCAATCCCAGCCCGGGAGGCACCGCTGGGCGCTGCCACGGGGGTGACTCCATGCAGGGAGCCAGCCAGGCCAGGTGGGGTGGCTCCTGTCACCTGCAACGCCACCAGCCCCATTCCCCCGTTGGGCAAAACAAACGTGAGCAAAAACAGCTCCTTGTGCTGCACCAAGGACACCCAGGGCTGCCCCAGGCTCCTGCCACCTTCCTGACCCCCCCTTTGCCTCTGGTCCTCCCAAGCCAATGACTCCCACACGTATCCCCCCCAAAAAATCAGAGTTATTCACCCAATGATGGAAAATCCCGTGGCTTCCAGCTCAGCTTCCCCCACGCTTGCTCAAGCCAGGGACTCTCCACTCCAAAAGTGGAACTTGGCCAAGCCTCTCCTCCCGAGGGATGAAGAGGAAGAAGGGCTTCCTCTCCCCCAGAGTGGAGTCACCACCACGCCAGCAGCCCCAGCAGAGCTGTCACAGGCCACAGAGGCCTCGTGCAGCCCACTCAGCAGCACCCAGGAGCGATGCTGGTCCTGGTGGGATGGATCTCCCAGCAATCCCTCGCATCAGGAGGTGGCTGCACACCAGCAGAGCTGCTTGGCTCGAGCAACAAGGCACCTCTGAGTCCCCAGACACCTCCAGCTGCGTTTGTTGTGGCACAGCACCAGCCACAAGTGGGGAAAAAGAAAAAGAGGTTTAGAACTGGGCATGGCCAGGAATGGCACCCACCACCAGGAAGGCTCCAGTCCCCACCAGGAATGAGCCCTGGTTGATTCATACAAGGGTTCCCCACCTCTCCTGCCCGCCCCAGGGTCTCCTCCAGCCCTTGGGAGGTTGTTCCCTCCCCAGCTGGAGCCAGGTTACCCAACCAAGGTGGCAAACCACCTTGTGCTGTCCCAGTCCAAACAAGCCAGGCCACGTGCCGGGCACCACGGAGCAGGCAGAGACAGCGCCGGGAGCAGGGCAAAGCTTTTGGGTGCCACAGCTCCAGGTTTTCTACCCCCAATCCCAAAAAAAACCCCAGTTAATTATGAAAAAGAAAGGATTTCACCAGGATTGATTAGTTAATGTTTACAGCGCCGTGAGCAGGGGAAGCATGACCTGTGTTCTGAGCTTGGCAGAGCTGCCGGCACCCTTGAGCTGCCGGACACATCCCAGGGCTGCTCAGCACAGGGCCAGGAGCTGGATCCTGATTCCCATGAGTGGATCCTGATTCCCATGAACTGGATCTTGATTTTCCATGAACTAGATCCTGATTCCCACACGCTGGATCCTGATTCCCACATGCTGGATCCTGATTTTCCATGAGCTGGCTCCTGATTCCCATGAGCTGGCTCCTGATTTTCCATGAGTGGATCCTGATTTTCCATGAGTGGATCCTGATTTTCCATGTGCTCGATCCTGATTCCCATGAGCGGATCCTGATTCCCATGAGCGGATCCTGATTCCCATGAGCAGATCCTGATTTTCCAAGGGGACACTGAGGGTCAGCACCCCCCAAAACACCCCAGGAGGTTGCCATGGGAGTGGAGAGCAGCCTCAGCTGCTGGGCCCCACTCAGGGTGACAGACCCAGGCTCCCCTTCCTGCCCAGACCCCAAAAGAGACATTCCCAAAAATCCCCGCCATCACCGATGCCGTCATTCCCAGCGGGATCCGTGGCAGCAGGTCCCGGCTTGCGCCGCGCTCTCTGATCCAGGGATGAGGCAAGAAGAGCTGGAATCCACCCCGTGGCTGCCTCCCCGCAGGGAACTGCCCTGCTGCCTTCCAGCCGGGCCACACTGGCGAAGGTGGCGGCACTGGGGACATCCCACTGCGAGCGTGGGACAGCACGACCCCGAGGCGGCCGCAAGAAGCGAGAGCCAGGGAAGCGCTGAGACATCACCACCCCCAAAACCGCCGCTTTTAGCCCCATCCTCTGGTTGAAGCCACCCCCCAGCAGGTGGGTGCCCCCGCAGCAGTGATCTAAAAACGTCCTCCCTCCCCCAGCACCCCCGGGATTGGGAGCAGCCCGGAGAGCCCCCGGCGCCGCAGCGCTGCGGCACAACCTGCCCGGCACCCCCCGCTGCCGAGGGTGGGTGTTCTTAGAAAGAAAGGAATCACGGGGATCCGTGAGCCTGCCAGCTGCTGCTGCTTCGCTCCTGCTCACCAGGGAAAACCAGGACTCGCAGCCTGCCCCTGGGATCCTTCCCTCTCCTCCTCGCCGGACCTGTCCCGGCTCGCTCGGCAGCGGAGCCTCGCTGCTTAAATTGGGGATTTTTTTAGGGTGTTTAGTGGTGGTGTTTGAGGGAGATGTGTTTGTAATGCCAGCTCTGGCAGTGCCGAGTGTTCTCCTTGCCCTGCTTGTCCTCCATCCGGGTCCTGGATGTGGCAGGTCCGGGGTGGTCACCAACGCCACAGGTCTCCTCCCCAGGCGGCCCTCGGCAGTCACATTTCAGTGAAAACTCTCTGTTTTTGCAGGATTAAGAGGGGGAGGGGATGAGCCAGTGGAAAACTTGCTCTGGACAGGAAAAACCAAACGGTTTGCAGGAGCTGCAGAGGGGGGATGACAGGGACGAGACAACACATCCACCAAGCCAGACCCCAACAACCCAAACTGGGGCTCCCACCCAGCCCTTGCAGCCTGGGGGGATGTCCCGGGAGGGGTGGGGAGCTGGGAAAAGGTCAAAAAGCAAAGAAAAGCTTTTATGGAGTATAAACCCTCATTTCCCCTACACCACAAACAAGCTCCAACAGCACCCTGCAGGGTATTTCCAAGTTTCGCCAGCTTTCCGCCGTATCCCAGTGTGAAAATCAGGTATTCCCGAGAAAAACTCCCCCCCAGAAGGACCCAACTGCTCATGGAAGGCACCAGAACCCAGAGCAGGGAGCAGACAAGCAGAGCCCAGGTGCCAGGGGTGCTCCAGCTGGACCAAGAGCATTACAGACCCTGGAATTTCCTACTTTTTTCTGGAACAAAGCAAACCCGATGCAAACAGCAGCTCCTTCCACGCCAGCCCTGGCGCTTGCCTCTCCACGCTGAACTCAGCTACATCAAAGCAGCTTTTTATTAATAATAATAAAAAAAAAAAAGTTTGTCGAGTACTTGGACGAGCCCAAGTCACGTTTCCCAGCGCCTTTCCAAGGCACCCAGCGAGGTTTTATCCCCTGCTCCCTGCGGAGGCTGCGCCTCTCCCACCTCTGGGATGTCTGAGTGGCACCCCCTGAACCGGGGAGCCGGCGAAATCCATTATTCCCCTTCCTCCGCGGGCAGAAAGGAAAAGGAAACGGGCGCTGCGAGCGCCTGGCTCCTCTCAGCCCCGGCCATCCGCATTTTTAAAAGAGACTTGGCTGCTAAACTTATAAACCGGAGCGCTGGGAGCCCTGTGGGGCTGGAATCTGGGCTCCAGGACAAGCCTAGCGCTGCAGCGGGGAGGAGGAGGAGGAGGAGGAGGAGGAGGAAAAAAAATAATAATAACAAGCAGAAAGAATGGGAACGCACACAGCTGCCGGGGATGAGCTGCTGACATCAAAACTGCACACTCACTGCCGGTACCGGCACCGGCCTCGGCAGCACCTGGCTGCCCTCATCCCCGCCGGCTTGCGGCTCACGGAGGGACCCCGGACGCGTGGGGGGCTCTGGGGACACGGATGGGACCCCACACTCCTGGTGGCACCGCGGGGGAGGGCACAGCCATGAGGGATGCCCGAGCGCCGGGGTGCCCGGGTGGGATGCTGGGCATCGCGTGGAAGGGACACGGGGACCCCAAAACTCCGGGAAAGCCACACGGGGGACGTGGGAGGCTCACGCAGGGCTGCCGAGCGGCCGGCAGCCCACGCAGGAACCCCAGACACCCCACGCTGGGCACAGCAGAGGCCAGCTCATCCCTCGGGCACCCCACGCAGGGATGCTGAGCCCACGCAGGAGCCGCGGCACCCACGGACCCCGCGCAGGGACGCTGCTCCCCCACACAGCCCACGCAGGAACCCGCGGCACCCCACGCCCGGCACACCCGGGACGCTCGGACGCTGTCCCCACGCTGGGGACGCTCGGAGCGGGACACCCCACGCGGGGACACCGAGGATGCTGCCCCCGAGCATCCACCCTGCAGCGCTCCGGCCGCGGGCACCGAGAAAACACCGGGAAAACACCGGGAAGGCTCCGGAAAAGCTCGGGAAAAGCTCAGGAAAAGCTCGGGGATGGCTCGGGAAAAGCTCGGGGAAGGCTCGGGGAAGGCTCCGGGACGGCGGCCCCGGCGCTCTCCAGGCCCGGCCGCGGGTCCCGGCGGGCTCGGTACCTTTGTAGCGCTCCAGCACGTCCTCGTAGGCCTGCACGAACTCCTTCTCCTGGCTGCGGTTGGCCGGGAGCAGCCCCGGCACGTAGCCGGCCATGGCGGCCTTTGTGCCCGGGCTGGGCGCAGCTGCCGGCGGCGCGGCCAGGGCCCGTCTGTGCCGGGGCCGCTTCCGCCGCGCCGCGCCCGGCACCGACCCGCCCCGGGACCCGCCCAGCGCCACCGGGACCCGCCCAGTGCCACCCGGCGCCACCCCCGCCCAGCGCCACCGGGAACCCCCACCACCACCCGCCCAGACCGCCAGTGCCACCGGGACCCCATGCACGAGACCGCCCACTGAGCCACGGCCCCGCCCACCTTCGCCACCACGCCACGCCACCGACCGCCCGGTGCCGGACCGGGACCCCCAGGCCACGGACCCGCCCGACCCGCCCAGTGCACTGAGACCCGCCCGAGACCCGCCGGGACCCGCCAGTGCCCGGAGACCGCCAGTGCACCCGCCCGGAAGATCCCCACCCCGACCCGCCCAGTGCCACCGAGATCCGCCCCCGGGACCCGCCCAGTGCCACCGAGATCCGCCCCGAGGACCCGCCCAGTGCCATCGAGACCCGCCCAGTGCCACCGGGATCCGCCCCCGGGGACACCGGACCCACCCGGGGACCCGCCCAGTGCCACCGGGATCCGCCCCCGGGGACACCGGACACGCCCACGGGACACGCCCATGGGACACGCCCACCCGGGGACACGCCCTGGGGTGGTGCCTACTGGGGTGACACGCCCCCAAACCCGCCTGTGGCTCCCGGGACCCCCCCACCGGCCATGGTTGGGGACATTGCCGGTGACGGGGACACGCCCGTGGGTGGGGACACGGCCAGGGACACGCCCATTGTGTGACCACGCCCATTTGCACGGCCACGCCCACCTGGCCGTGTTTGCTCCGCCCCCTGTGAGGTCACACCCCCGAGGAGGCCCCGCCCCCTGGAGCCCGACCCGGGCCCGCCGCGACCTCTGGCGGCCACTCGGGGAAGCGCAGGGCGGGAGGCGGGGGTGACACCGGGGTGACAACGGGAGGACAACAGGGGGACAACCGGGTGACAACGGAGGAAAAACGGGTGGAACAACGGGGGGCGGCATCGGGAGTGACAGAGGGGTGACACCGGGTTGACACAGGGGTGACACCGGAGGTGATAATGGGTGTGATACCGGCAACGACACCAGGGGGTGACACTGTGTGTGACACTGTATGTGACACTGGGAGTGATACCGGGGGTGATATCGGGAGCGACACCACCGGTGACACCGGGAGTGACATCGCGGACAACACCGGAGGGTGACTGACAGAGGCAGTGACACCAGGGGGTGACACAGAGGGGTGACAGCGGGTGTGACACCAAGGGGTGACACCTTGGGAGGGGGGGAATGACACTGCCCGGATGTGACGCCGTGATCTCCCGACGCCACACTGTCACCCAGAGACCCCCCAGTGGCAATTCGTGCCCCCAGTGCATCCCAGTGAGCCCAGGAAGTTCACCCCAGTAGATCCCAGTAGATCCCAGCACACTCAGTGCTGTCCCCAGCCCCGCTGTCCTCAGGACAGGGCTCCTGCTGGTCCCCACTGTGTTTCCAGAATGGGAGAAACTGGGGGGGCTGTGGGGCCCGTGGGGAACCCCCAGACTGTGACCCTGGCTGGACGCTGTGACCAGGGACAGCCCCAAAAAGGGAATGAGGACCCCTCAGCATCCCCTGGTGAGGAATGGGCTCAAAAAGGGGTCCCTGAGAATCACCCGGGGGATTTTGGAAGGAATAGAAAGGCCACATCAAGGGGAACAGCGGGGCAGAGCCAAACCCCACAGGGAAATGGGGGTTCAGAGCCAAACCTGCCTGGCAGCCCCAAATCCACAGAAACCCCACTCAGCCCCCCCAAATCCCAGCCGAGCTGACGGAGCAAAACCTCCCGTGGAAGCAGCACTTACAGGGACACGAGGGTGGCTGTCCCCAGGCCAGGGGACACCCCAGGCCCCCCTGCACCCACCCACCCATCCCCGCTGAGCCCACAGGACACCCCCTCGCCATGACCCCCGCCGGACCCATCCCCCTCCCACATTGGGGCAAATCCCGGCGGTTTTTTGGCCATCTCGAGATGCTGCTTTTTCACCCCGATGCGCCGTTCCCATGGCAACCGGAGGGCCCGGCTGGGTAACCATGGCAACGAGAAAAGCCCCATCCCGCTCGGGCGGACACCCTGTGTGTCCCCAGCGTCACCCAGGGACCCCCGAGCCCCCTCAGGCTGGGGGGGACCGCACCCCACATCCCTCCAGGGAATGAGGAGGGACCACGACAGCACCTCCATCTTCCTCCTCCTCCTCCTCCTCCTCCCGGCCTGGGTGGGGTTACACAAATCACCCCCCTCATCCCGCTTTTGGAGGCACCTCCCTTTTCAGCGTGGCGCCTTAATTAGGAAAAGTAATTAACGTGGCACAGGGCGCCGGTGCCCGGCCGCATCCCCGGCAGAGCCTCCACGGGGAGGAGGCTTTCGATCGCGGCGACCTCGTGGCAGGGCCTTTGTGCCCAGCGGTGCCAGGGCCTGGCACGATCCTCAGCGGAGCATCCCGCTGGGAGCGGCCGGAGAATCCCCTGGGAACGGCCCCGGGGGCGCAGCTCCCCCGGCTCTGCCCGCGGAGCCGCCCCGCACCGAGCCCTGCGGAGGTGCCCGCTCTCGCCACATCACTCTGACCCAAAAACGCGTTCCCAGGGAAAGGGAAATCTGTGCCGGCCAGCTGGCACCGAGCGATTCCTCCTCGGGCAGCGGGAACGCTGCTCGGAACCTGCCCCGGCCCCGCCAGGCGGCGGCTCCGCTGCTCCCCGGGCAGCGGAGAACAAGGGGGTTTGTTCCCGTGTCCCGGGGATGAAGCACAGCTCCCTCCCGCAGCCAGCGCTGGCGCTGCCAGCGGCGCGGGTGACGCGCCCGGGTGACAAAGGACTCCCAGGAACCTTTTCAAAGAGCCCTTGGAAAGCCCCCGCGACGCCTCGTCCATCACCCCTGTCCGCTCACCCCTGGCACTGCGGAGTCCCCAAACCCCTCCTGCCCCAGCAGCGCCCTGGCAGCACCAAATGCAAACCGATTTAGGATGAAAGAGCCCTTTTTTCCCCCAAAAGAGGCACCCCCCCCGCCCACCCTTACCCTCTGCCAAGCGCCTGGAGCGAGGCAGAGCGAGGCAGGGCCAAGGGTCGGACTCTGACCCGCCACGTCCCGCTCCCCCCTCCCCTCCCAGCGCTGCCTTCCAAGGAGACGCCAGAAAAGCAGGGAACGGCTCCAGAGCTGCCCGGAGACCTGGGCCAGCGTGTCCCAGCCCCCCGCAATGCCCTCCCCGGGCACGGCTGTGCCCTCCTTTCCTTGGCTTTGATGGCCAGAAGGGATGCAGAGACTGCTGGACCCCAGGGATAGCGAGGAAGAGCCCCCCCAGATCCCTGTGTCCCCCCAAAACCAAGATCCCTGTGTCCCCCCAAAACCACTGAGGTGCCACTCCTTCTGTGTCACCTCCACAAGGTCCATGGTGGGCACAGGACGGGGCTCCTCAGCCCCAAGTGATGCTCAAGTTCCATCCCCAGGCCCTGGTGCCCCTTTTGGGATCCTAAAAAGCCAAGTTCCATCCCCCTCACGCCACTGAGCGGTGCCAGGTCCCTCAGGGCACATTCCTGAGGCCACCATCCCTGGTCCCGAGCCTGATCGCAGTGGGAAGAGGCTCAGGGGCGGCCAGCGCCCTGCAGACATTCCCTCTGAATAATGCAAGCATCTGAATCAATATTTCAGCTCATTTTCAAACTTGGTGACACAAAACTGTCTCCGAACTCTCTCTTTCTTTTTTTTTTTTTTTTTCCCAGCTCAGCACTGTCTCTCTGCACCTCCCGAGTTATTTTTAATGGGGAATCTGCATGAGACCGAATTTTGTGACATCCCCCTGCCTTTAATCACGGGCTGGATCCAGCCGGGGTGACGACAAGCACTCGGCATCCCGGGCACAAACAGAGCTGAGGAACGGCTGGGTATTGGCAGGATCCACCCCTGGGGTGTGGGAGGATGGGGATTTTGGGGCAGAGAGGGTCCAGGAGAAGCAGCGGATGTGGCAGGATCCTGGTACCCCTCCATGCCCCCGCCGCAGGGATTTGGGATGATTTGGGATTTGGGGCAGGGCCAGCCGCACCCTGCACATTTGCCTATCCCAGCCCCAGACGGTTCATTCTCAAGAGCCATCATTTGAATCAACTGGTTCTTCCAGCCCCGGGATTCCCGGGATGGCACCGTGGCACGGCCGGATCCACACGCACCCCCCGTGCCATGGGGCACGCAGGCAGGGAGGGAGCAGCACCCACGGCCACCCCTGACCTGGTGGCACCTGTGCCAGCTGCTGTCCCTGCTCCCCAGTGCTCCCAGTCTGTGTCCCCACAGGATGGTTCGGTGATCAGCTGGGGCTGGCTGGGCACAGCGGGCACCTCAGGAGATTGTCACCCTTGTGCCCACCCCCACAAGTGAGATTAAAGCCCAGCCCCGGGTTTTTCTTGGAGCAGCAGCCAGGGCCAGCCTAGCCAGGGCTCAGCGGGGGTCCCTCAGCACGGCCCTGAATCCCCAAATCCCCGTTTGCCCCAGCAGGAGCAGATCAAAGGCGCCCGGAGCGCCGGGAGATGCGGACAGACCCCGGCAGACGCAGATCAAAGCCTTTGATGGCCTTTTGGCCCCAGTGAAGAACCAAATCCCAGCTCTGGAGCCACCGCCCTGAGCAAATTCCCCCATCCTCCGTCCCCAGCCACCCCCGAGCGGGGTCCCCACCACCCCCAGAGCCGGCGCTGGGAGAAGGAGCCGTCGGCCAAGGTGGGTCCATCCCTGTCTTTGTTTCTGCTTCCGATCCCTGTTCCTTCCCCTGAGCTCGGTCAGCAGCACAGCAGGCAAAGGGACACACGGGGCACTGTCCCCTCCACACGGGGACACCGGCGTGTCCCAGTGACCGCAGCGATGGAGCCGCTGGTGGGCACCACAAAGGAGCAGCCCCAGCTCCATCGCCCGGGCGGGAATCCCCAACCTCCCCCGGCAAATTCCTCCCCGGAGTTCAGCCAAGGGCATTGTTGCACCAAGGAGCCACTCAGTCCTTAATTAAGCATTTTAATGTCACCCAGCCCGCGAGCTGGAGGTGCCCAGTCACCCCCTAACCCCGGTGCTGAGGGGATGAACCGCCCCGGGCGAGCCTGGAGAGGACAAAGCCATGGCAGACACAAACCACCATCCTGCTCCTCGGCCACCAGCGCCACATCCAGCCCTCCCCTCCTCTCCCCATCCACCCCCAGGCTCCCAGTGGGGTACAGGGGTGACCCCAAGAGCGTCTCAGTCACCGCGGGGGCAGCACAGGGAATCCCCGGAGGGCGGGGGGACCAACAAGGCGCCGCCTTACCTGCGACCCTGACGACAGCCCTCTCGGCCGGGTCCAGCACCGAATCCTGGCTCTTCCTCTTCCTCTGCTCATGGAGGGGTAAATTCCAGGGCAAGGTGTCCCCGGGGGGGCAGGGGGAGAGGCTGCCCGAGCGCTCGCTGCGGTAGGAGCGCTCGCTCCGGCACGACCGCTCGCTCCGGCACGAGCGCTCGCTGAGGGTCTCCTCGTCGGAGGACGACATGGCCCAGGGCACGGGCAGGAGGGCGGGCAGGGCGTCCCCGCGGGCAGCAGCACCCTGGAGAAGGAGCAAACAGAGCGTGACACCGGGCCACCGGCCGCGGGGCCCTCCCCGCCACACGTGCTGGGGGTGCTGGAGAAGGGATCCTCCACCATGGGTGGCTCTGCCCCCTCGGCCGGGTGGATCAGCCCTCCCGGAGGTTCTAATGCTGCCTCAGTTTCCCCCTTGCTGGCGTTCCTTGCTGGGGATGGGGACAGTGGCACGGCTGCCTCTCCAGCGGCAAAGCTCACACCGGCATCTCTGAGCTCACTCCCACAAAGCCGAGTCCAACCTTTTGGGCTCGATTTCTTTGTGCTCAGTGCAAGAAGGAGCATCAGCTCGGCTCTGCCCTTTGTACCTGCAGGTTTTTCCTTCTCTGAGAACGGGGATGGCTTTAAAAATCTTATTAATCATGGCAGGGGAAGATGGTAGGGCTTTCTGGAGCACGCCGGGAGTGAGCTGTGCCGCGTACACACGCTGGGCAAATAAGCACCTTGCATGAGACATATTTAAAATAAATCTCATTGTGTCCTCTAGCACGGCCAGGAAAAATGCCTGAGACTCCTACAACCGATGTGCCGCGGCGAAGGAGCCGCCTCCATCACGCCGAGCCTTTCCTTATTCCCATCATTTAATCAGCAAAACAGGAACAAAGAGACCCAAAAAAACATCGAAAGAAACGGAGAAAGGATTCCATGAGTCATTCACCCCCCATCGAAAAGCTGGGAAAAAAAGAATCGCGGCCCAAAAGCGCGGCTCCCCCGGCAGCCCCGAGGGGCTCAGCCCGCGCCCTGCTTTTTTGGGGGACCCACGGGTGTGGGGCTGGGGAGGCTGCGGGGCCGGGCGGGGTTCGGTGCCCGGGGAGAGGCAGGGCCGGGGCTGCGGGGGTTGGACCCGGGTTTGCGGCGCGGGCGGGGGGGCAGCAGGTGCGGGAGGCAGCGGGGTGCGGGCACGGCTCTGCGGGGGCACACGGGGCCGGTGTGGCCCCCCCCGAGTCCGGCTCCCACCTGGTCCTACCCCCCCTCCCGGCACCCTCCGGTGCCCGCAGCTCCAGCCCAGCCCCGGCGGCTGCTGCCCCCCTTTCCCGGTCCATCCCCATCCCCACCCGCCGCCCTTCCGCGCTCCCCCATCCCCGCTGCATCCATCCATCCCTGTGTCCTGCCCTTCCCGCTTCATCCCCCGCTCTGACCCTGCGCTTTCCCGCTCCATCCCCGGCGCTTCCCCGCTCCATCCCCGGCCCATTCCCGCTCCATCCGCCGCCTTTCCCCGGTCCCTCCCCGGTACGCACCACCCTGCCCGCAGCGCCGGCCCCGCTCACCCCCCGCCGGCTCTCCGGTACCGACTCGGCGCGGGCAGGACGCGGCGCTCCGGTGCCGGCCCGGCCCCGCCGTGCGCTCCCGGTCCGGCCGCTCCCGGCCCCGCCGTGCGCTCCCGCCGCCGCGGCGCCTCCCCCGGCCCGGCCCGGCCCTGCCCACCGGGCGGCGGGGAGCGGCGGGGGGGTCCCGGCCGCCTCCCGCCCCGCGCAGCCCCGGGACCAGCCCCGCCGCCCGCCCCTGCGCCGGCACAACCGGCACCTCCACCCCGGGCACCCCCGGGCGGGCCCCGGGCAACTCCCTCGGGGCTCCCACCCTGCGCCCCCCAACCTGCCCGTGCTCCTCAGGGCACCCCAAATCTCGCTGCCTCCCCACGCTGCACCTGCATTGCACACGGGGTGCCCCCGAACCACCCAGCAGCTCCCCGCACCCCACAGGGCCCCCCCGGCATCCTCCCACCATCCCCATTCCATCCTCATCCTCCCGATCCCCCCAGGCCCAGGGTAATTAGAGCAGCCATCGATCGGGGATCGGGGCCAGCAGCCGCAGCCGCAGCGCATCGCGGGGGACACGAGCAGGGTGCGGGGGACACGCACGGCAAGGTCCGAAGGGCCGCGCTGGGAGAGCCGTGAGCTGCCCAGGGCCTCACCTGCGGGGCAGCCGGGCATCCCAGCGCCAGCCGAATGTGTCCCAGCGCCAGGCGCGGCGCGGGCAGGGACACCAGGAGCAGCCCGAAGGGGTGGCGGAGCTGCAGGACAGCCCCAGCCGCCTGGCAGGAGTGAAGCAGGATAAACCGCTCCGGCTGACGGCAGATCCAGCCGCCCCGCACCGACGGCGGCATCCAGCGAGCAGCAGCAGCAGCAGCTCCGTGCCACGGCCCCGGGCCAGCGCGGCTGCTCCCGCGGCGCCGCACGCGGCCCGGCCAAGCCCGGCGCCCCAGTCCCCCCGGGGTCTCGGCGCACCCGAGCGCCCCGTGGGCATCTCTCCCCCGCCGGTTTTCAGATCTCATCCCAACACCTCCGCTTCCCCGGTGCGTGTTTTGCTGAGTGCTGCCAGGCAGGGGGTGGGACGCGGTGCAGGACACACGGCGTGGGGTGTGGTGACACCTGCTCCTGGACGCGGCGTGGGACGTGGCTGGAGAGGAGCACGTGTTGCCCTGCGGCCCTGCCCGGTCGGAGCCAGGATGAGGAGGAAGCCCTTGGCCAAAACCCGCCCGGGTGTGGATACAGCAGTGGGGTGACCCCACAGATGCAGGGCCAAGGCCTCGAAGACACGAGTTCCAGTTGGGAATGAGGCTGGGAGTTCTGGGAACCCTCATGGGCTGCAGTCAGGCCAGACTGGGGTTGGGAACTGGGGGCAGAGTAAAGTGTACTGGAAAAGGGTATGCTTGTGGGTTGGCACCAGTCCCATTGCTCCAATGACAGGTGACAGTGACAGGGCCATCACCCTGGTGCCACCCTGACGCTGCTTTCTGTGCAAGCCTCACACCCTTGGAGCGTGTGATCGGCTCTGTACTGGACACTGACGGATAAATGCACTTAACCGGGGGCTGTGCTTCCCATCATTACCGGGCTCCCCAAAACCCGTGGGAGATGCGGAGCAGGGAAGGCTCATCCCGGCAGAGCCGGCGGCCCCAGACGCGCTGGGAGGAGAAGGAGGAGGAGGAGGGAAGCGCCTGGAGAGCCAGACGCTGCCGCAGCGCCGTTCCCAAAGCTCCCGGACGGGTTGGGCGGCTCAGCCGCGTGTCTGCAGCGCTGCCGGCCCCGAGAGCCCGGCCACGGCCGGCCCGGCCCCCGGCACACGCTGGGGTGATGCTGTGACACCCTCGGTCACCCCTGCTCCCACCCCTGGTGACCGGGCACCGCTCGCCCTCGGGACACCACGCGGCGTTCACGGCCCGGCGGGCTGCGGGCGGTCCGGTGCCGGCTGCAGGGTGACGCGTGCCTTTGTCACCCCGTGTCCCCAGCGGGGCTGCAGCCTCCTCCCTCAAGGTGCTCTCGGAGCAAACCCAGCCCTTTCCAGGCGCGCTGAATCCCGGAGGAGCGCGGGCGGCTGGGAGACGGCGCCTGTTCCAGCCTGCGTGGATCCATCTCGCACCCGGAACGCGCTTCCCGAAATCCCTCGCAGCGCCGGGAGCTGCCGGATTATTTGTGCTGCGAATCTGGGTTAGGATCGGGCGTTGTTTTGCCTACGTGGAGACAGGGAATCGTTATTTGGGAGGAAGGGGGAGGCAGGTCCTCCCTAAATCACCTCATCTCCCTGTTCCTGCACTGCTCAGCAGGATTGAGGAGACCCCCGGGAGGGCTGAGACCTTGGACATCCACAGGGATTCAGGGAGGTGCAAATCCAGCTCTGTGCCAGGAACTGTCCCTTCTCCCTCATTAAAACCTCTGCCTGAGCCCAGAGCTGAAACCTGCCTTTTCTCTTGACTTTTGATAAATTATTCATCTCCCCAGAGTTGTTTATTCCCCCTCTCCGAGGCAGAGAGGAGCTGCAGATGATGCACAGCACACGCAGGGCTGTTGGAGCTGCATCCCAAACCTCGACTCCCACTCCTGGGGGCTAAAGGTTGTAGGAAAAACGGGAATAAGGGGCTGGGGGAAGGGCCAGGGCTGTGTGGATGGCAGAAGCAGCTCCCCATGGAGATCTCCCACCCAGCCGGGACGTGGCGTCGCCCCGTGCCAAAAACGCGACAAAAAAGGCAAAGAGCAAAATAGAAATTTGGAACCACTACAGGCTGGAAATGGATCCCGTTCAGGGCTCCGTGGTGAACCACACTGTGGAGCTGAGGATGCTCCAAATCCCTCTTTGCCCGGGGGAACTCACTCAGGATCCATTTTCGATCCCTGCTGCTCAGCCAGAGCCTCGGCCTCGCTCTCCTCGCAGCAGAGCCGGGAGATGGCTGTTTTTAATCTCTCCACGAATTTGATCGTTTTCATCAGCTCTTTGATTATTCCCTTTATTGGCCGAAATTCCTGACAGGGCTTTTAATAGAGCAAATGGATCCTCGTGGCTGTGATAACGCCGATCGCCGGAGCAATTAGATTTGGAACGGGTCTAAAGAGCCACCCGGGAGCCAGCAGCGATCGGATGCAGCCCAATATTTCCTCTGACATCTGGGATGAGTCACTCTCCACACCAGCGAGCTGCCAGGCTTTTTGCTGAGCCTGGTGTTTTTCCCTCCTCTCCCCTGGAAATGCAACACTTCCTCATCAAAACAGAGGGTTTTTTTCCCCCAAAACAGCGATTCCTGGGAGCACTGGTCCGTGCTGCCACCAGCCTTCACATGCGGCTTGGGAGGAGGTTGTGATGCCACTGTCAAAGCCTCCACCAGAAGAGTCATCCCCAAAGTCTTCTCTGCGTTCCCAGTGCTCCTCACTTTGGGAAAGGGAAGGATAATTGATAATAATTAATCATCGTCCATAATGAGCGATTTTAACTCACGAGGATTTGGCCCTGCTTCCCAAATTTCCATGCATGGGTGAAACCCTGGGGAATTGCAGTGTGGTTTGGTGAGGAATCAGCCCCTGGAACAGCTCAGCTCTGCTCAGGCTTTCTCCATGTTCCATGTGTGTTCCCACAACCCCCATTCCCAAAATCCCATCCCCTCCCTCCCTCCTCCTCCCCAAACCCCTCCAGGACAATTCCCAGTGGATAAAAACCCCTCTGGCTCCCGCAGCACTGCTCCATTTCCATCCCCAGCACAATTTTCCCTCTTGATCCGTCCTTTATTTGTTCTGGCAGCTCCGGAGCCTCCCCAGGCCCTTTCCACCTGAAGCCACTCCCATTTCCTCACGTGGCTCCCGTGTTTTCCCGGTGTTTCCCTCCTCAGAGCTGCCCCTGGAATGCTGAGATCCATGGAGCACTGATATCCTGACGTTGGCTTTCCTCTACTCAAACTCCCCACCACCAGAGTTTTCATATTTAAAGCAGCAACCAGAATCCCTGAGGATTATCAGTCTCCATCAGGAATCACACCAGGATCCTGCCAGGATGGGGTCTTGGGTCAATTATTGCTGCCATGGGCAGAAAACGGCGAGAAAAACAATCAAAATTGATGAAAAAAAAATTGAAAAAATGAGATTATTTCTGGAATTATCCAAAATACTGGCAGCACAGGGATCAGCAGTGCCAAACAAAGGGAAGAGTCAGCCCTGGGTCATGGAAGTGCCTCAGGATTTGAAGGCAGATCGGGAATTTGGAGCTGTCCAGTGCCACCCTCCCCCAGTGCCTGCCCCTGCCAGGGACAGCCGTGACTCAGCTGGAGAGCAGGGAACCCATCTGGGCCTGGGGGAAGGGAGAAACCTCCAGGAGGTGTTGGGAAGGGTGGTTTGGGGGGAGCTGAGGGAGAGGAGAAGCAAAAATCCCAGAAAAAGGTTAAACTTTGCTAGGATGGCACCCAGAAATGCAGGGAAGGGCTTCTTGTTCAAAGGGGAAATAACGGAGCTCTGCTGGCTCAGATTCCTGCCCTGGACACCCTGGGATGGCTCAGAGCCCCAAAAACTGCACCCAGCCCCCAAAAACTGCACCCAGCTGTGATCCCTCACACTCAGAACCCCAAAAACTGCACCCAGCTGTGATCCCTCACACTCAGAACCCCAAAAACTGCAGCCAGCTGGGATTCCTCACACTCAGAGCCCCAAAAACTGCACCCAGATCTGATCCCTCACACTCAGAACCCCAAAAACTGCACCCAGATCTGATCCCTCACACTCAGAACCCCAAAAACTGCACCCAGATCTGATCCCTCACACTCAGAACCCCCAAAACTGCACCCAGTTGTGATTCCTCACACTCAGAGCCCCAAAAAAACTGGACCCAGCTGGGATCCCTCACACTCAGAACCCCAAAAACTGCACCCAGATCTGATCCCTCACACTCAGAACCCCAAAAACTGCACCCAGCTGGGATCCCTCACACTCAGAGCTCCCCAAATCCCTCACATCCAGGGGCACAGCAATCCCAGGATCTGCCTGGAATCAGAGCTCCATGAGCCTCCTCTCCAGGAGGGATCCTGTGCCCACCATGGGATCCGTGGCTCAGGAGCAGCACGGATCCCTCAGCAGGCAGGGCAGGGGGCTGGAATGTCCCCCTCTGGAATGTCCCCCTCTGGAATGTCCCCCTCTGGAATGTCCCCTCCTGTCACACCCCTGCCCCCAGAGGTCAGGAGGTCACGCTGGGCTCAGCCTTTGTCATCCCAGCAGGGGGATTTGGCAGGATCAGGAAATCTCCCAGCAAAAATCCAGCATGAACTCCACCTCCAGCATTGAAATCACGGATTAAAGCCCAGAGCTGGCCACTCTCCCCTTGCAGGGACTCACCTGCCTCCAAAACTGAGGGAGTTTGGAGGGAACTGAAGGAAAAACTCCCCTTGGGAAGGACAAACCCCTCCCTGGCACACGGGATTTCAAAAGCCCCCAGTGAGGAATTCTGCCCCCCACACACTGAAAAGTCAGGAGAAATCCCAAACCCATCCACTTCCACCCCGAATCCGTGTGGAAACGAGGTGTTTTTCCCCCCAAAAAAAGACAAGACAGAGCCGAGGAGACATTCCAAAGGGATATTTACTGCCCGACCTGAGGTTGTTCCCCTTTAGCCACAGCACGGCCCCTGCCCCGTGCCCTGGGGGGGGTTTTTCCTTTTTTTCTTCCAAGAGGAATTCCACCGGGAATCACGGCCTGGGCTCCTCCTTGCCCATGTGGTAGTCGGGGGGTGTGTACTTCCCTTCCTTGATCAGCCTATCCCGCTGCTCCAGGATGGTCCGGAGCCGCTGAGCCTGGCAGGGACACACGGGGGGGCTCAGCGATCCCACTGGGGGGACCCCAAGGCAGCCCCATAAATGTGGAACCCACCCTAAACCCGCCCTGGGGTTCCTCACTCCAGTTTGAGGCTCTTCCCAAAGATTTTGGGGCTTTCAGGATGTTCTGTATTGATGATATTTGGGTTTCCAGCCCGATTTTCTGAGCAGGATTTTATCCCGGATGTGAACGCTGGAGGAGAAGAGCTGGGGGCGGGGAGAGAAGCCAACCCAAAACACGGAATGGTTGGGTTGGGAGGGGTTAAAATCCCACCCAGTCCCACCCCCATGGGCAGGGACACCTCCCGCTAAGCAGGCTGCTGCAACCCGGCCTGGAAGAGCTCCGGGAACGGCGCAGCCACGGCTCCTCCGGGCTCCTGCAGCCCCCACAGCCCTGGGGAAGGAAGGGGCTGCTCTGGGGCCAGACCCCCTCACACTGGGAATACCCAGGCAGCGCTCCCGCCCCGGTTTGGAGCCCCCAGACCTTCCCCAGAGCTTCCCCAGGGCCCTCTGCCCCCTCTCCCCAGCCTGGCCCAGCACCTCGGCTCCCCCCAGCTCGGCCCTGGTGCCCTCCCTTCACCAGAGCCCTCCAGACCCCGCGCACCCCGAGGCCTCACGGAGCCTCCCCGCTCACCCACCAGCTTGTTGCGCTTCATGCACTCCATGAAATCCTCGTACTCGAGCTGGCACTCGCGGCGGGCGCGGGTCTGGCCCAGCCCGTGCCCGCACTCCACCCACTCGCGCTCGAAGGCGTGGCAGGCCGCGGCCCGGTGGTACGGCTGCGGCATGCTCTGCCGCAGCAGCCAGCTGTCCACATCGATGCCCAGCTGCTTCTGCAGGCCCAGGAACGGCATGGCTGCGCGCCTGTCGCGACACGGCCGCTGTCGCGCCGCCGACACCGCCGCCCCCCCCTCACGGCCCCGCCGCCGTCCTTCACGGGCCTTTCGCGACGCCGCCGCCGCCAAGCGCCGCCGCCGTCGCGGCACCGCCGTCGCGCTTTACGGCTGGGCGGTACAGAGAAGCTGCGCGCGCGGCCCCCCCTGCGCTGTAGCCCCCTGGCGGAGCGGAGGACTCGCCGCGCCCCGGCGCCCCCTGGCGGCCGCCGTGCTCGAGGCTCTCCCAGTGTCCCCAGTGTCCTCCCAGTGTCCTCCCAGTGTCCTCCCAGTGTCCTCGTGTCCTCCTCCCAGTGTCCTTCCAGTCCTCCAGTGTCCCCCCTCTGTCCTCCTCCCAGTGCTCCCAGTGTCCTCTTTCCAGTGTCCCCAGTGTCCTTTCAGAGTCCCTGTGTCCTCCCTCTGTCCTCTTTCCAGTGCTCCCAGTGTCCTCCCTCTGTGCTCCTCCCAGTGTCCTCCCAGTGTCCCCATGTCCTCCCTCTGTCCTCTTTCCAGTGTCCTCTTTCCAGTGCTCCCAGTGTTCTCCCAGTCCTCCCAGTGTCCTCCCAGTTCTCCCAGTGTCCCCTCAGTACTCTCTCGGAATCCCCCAAACCTGGAGATTAAGGGTGACCTGAGCAATGCACTCCCCCAGTGCTCCCAGTGCCTCCACCCCAGTGTCACCCAGTACGCCCCCCATGTCCCGTTATTCCTAGTCCATCCCATTCCCATGATCCAGGGTCCTCCCAGTGCCCCCCAGTTCTCCCAGTTCCCCCAGTCTCTGCTCTCCAGGGTGTCACAGGGGCTGGCACAGCTTTGTGAGGGCTGATGAGACCTCAGGAATCAAGGCCTGGGTGTCACCCACAAAACCTAAACCCACCCCTATATCCACACCCTCCCAAAATCCCAGGGGTCCCTCTGGATGCCTGAATGAGCCTTCCCTAATGAGCAAAGCCTCATTAAGCGCTGATTGCAGAGGGAATCTCCAGCACCTCCAGCACAGGCTGGGGAGGAAGAGCCGGGGGCTTCCTCACCTGACCCCCCCAGGCCAGGCTGGGCTGGCAATGATCCCCATCACCCCCAAAACCAGAGCCCAAACCTGCCTGACCCCCTCGGGAGGCACGCACACTGCACGAGCTGGAGGAGCAGGATTTATGGGACAGGATTTATGGGACAGGATTTATGGAACAGGATTTACTTCCCAGTCCATGAGAGTGGAGCAGGGCGATGCCAGGGGCAGGATGGCACCTTCCCCCTCCCTGGCACTGCCATGGGATCCTTTCCCCGCCTCTGGCATCCCCATGGGACTTTTCCCTTCTGGTGCTGCCATGGGATTTTTCCCACTGTGGTACCACTGTAGGATTTTTATCCCTCCAGTACCACTGTGGGACTTTTTCCCCATGGGATTTTTCCCACCCCAAGACCATGATGGGACATTTCTCCTGCCAGTGCCACCACAGGACCTTTCCCACCGTGGCTCCTTGCTCAGATGATGCCAGCAGGAGCGAAGACAGGGGTGACACAAAGTGTCTCTGCCATCTCCCAGCCGCAGGACAGAGGCGTGCAGAGGCTCTCACGGTCCTCTTCTGCCTGGGGTGGCTTTCCCTGGAAGAGCTGCACGGCTTTCCTGCAAGTGGAGACACCCGAGGGGGAGCCAGGGGAAGGAGCAGCCCCTTGTGAAGGGGATGGGATCAGGGAAGGGGACACTCCAAGGCTCTCATGTTCCCCAGAATGAAGTCAGAGGTGAGCCAGGGGTGAGCTGGCTGTCTTTTCCCTCCAAAAAACTGGCTCAGGATTGATAATATTAAAAAAATAAGATTTTTGCCTGTGAGGCCATGATTTCACCCTGAATTCCCAGATTCTGCGACTCAGATTTCCCCCTCTCTCTCAGGCCAAGAGGCAGAGTGGAAGAGCAGCCAGCACCTCCCAGGGGATCCATCCCTGCCCTCCCACCCTGCCCATCCCTCCCAGGGGATCCATCCCTGCCCTCTCACCGTGCCCATCCCTCCCAGGGGATCCATCCCTGCCCTCTCACCCTGCCCATCCCTCCCAGGGGATCCATCCCTGCCCTCTCACCCTGCCCATCCCTCCCATGGGATCCATCCCTGCCCTCTCACCCTGCCCATCTCTTACCAGGCCATGCGGGACATGGCGTAGGTGACACGTGCCTGGGGATCCCCGGTGAGCAGGGGTGACGTTGGGATGGTGTAGGCCCCCATGTCCCCAAAAACCAGCCAGTCCCCCACGTGCAGCTGGGGCAGCTCCAGCCCGTCAGCGATGCGATCCTCGCCGTGCCCCCCCGGGCCCCTGAGGCTGCTGCTGTGCCAGGGGTGCTCTGGGCAGGGCCTCTGAGGGGACAAACACGCAGCAGGCACACGGGTGAGGGTGTCCCAGTGTCATTGTCACCCCCAAAGTTCAACCACAGGAGCCACGGACTCCCCCTGTGGGGTGGGGCTGACTGAGGTGATGCCACCCAAAGTGAGGGGCATTGCTGTCCCCAAGGCAGGAGCTGCAGCTTCCCCCTGTGGTGTGGAGCTGGCTGAGGTGATGCCACCATGTGAGGGGCATTGCTGTCCCCAAGGCAGGGGTTGTATCTTCCCCCTGTGGTGTGGCTGAGGTGATGCCACCATGTGAGGGACATTGCTGTCCCCAAGGCAGAAGCTGCAGCTTCCCCCTGTGGTGTGGGGTTTGCTGAGGTGATGCCACCCAAGGTGAGGGACATTTCTGTCCCCAAGGCAGGGGCTGCAGCTTCCCCCTGTGGTGTGGCTGAGGTGATGCCACCATGTGAGGGACACTGCTGTCCCCAAGGCAGGTGAACCCCTCACCTTGTGCAGCCGAGGGCTGGGGCAGGGGCTGTCGAACAGGAGGCAGCTGAAGGCGCCGTAGATGCCGTCACTGAGGTGATACACCAGGCTCTTCTTGCTGCCACACTCTTCCTCTGCAGGGGACAGTGGGGACAGGGCTCAGAGGGGCTTGGGGACACAGGGGGACACACCCTGCAGTCACACCTACCATCAGAGCCAGGCTGCTCCACAGGGGTCTCCTCCAGGGCAGTGATGCTGACAGCCAAGGTGAAGGCAGAGGTGACGTAGTAACGCCCAGGCCTGGCGATGACATCCACCCCACAGCCCTCGGGGAAGTACAAATCCAAGGCAGAGGTTATCCCGGCAGCCACCTGTGAGGGAAGGAAAAGAACCTTCCAGCTGGGAAATCTGCGAGGAGCCAGACTCAGGGAGAGCTTCCAGCCTCGTTGTGTGCCTGCTGAGGGCAGCTTTCGGGAGGTTTGTACCTCTTCCAGCGGGGCTCTGCTGTCCTCGGTGCCAGGGAATCCTCCCCCGATGTCCAGGAGGTGCATGTGGTGCCCCAGCTCTGTGCCCATGTCAAACACCAGCTGTGCTGTGGCCACGGCCTGGGTGAAGGCCTGGGGCTCCAGCCCACGGCTGCCCGGGTGGAAGCTGAGGGCACAGACCCCATGTCAGCAGGGTTTGGTCATCCCCAGGGAGCAGAGGGGACACAGCACTGGGGTTGTCACTCACTGGGGGCAGCTGCTCACGCTCCATCCCAAGCCAAACCCACAGAGCCCCACGGAGCCTTTCTTAGGGTCAAACCCGCCCCAATTTGGTCCCAACAAGGTCAATCCCAGTAAATCCCTGCCTTCACCTCACTCCCAAGCAGAGCAGCTGGAGCACTGCATTGTTCCCACTCCCCAGATCCCGATCCAGAGGGGCAGAGCACCCCTGGGGAAGGAGGCCCATGGCTGTACCTGATGCCAACCACCTCCACAGCCTGCTCCTTTGCCATCTCCAGCAGCTGCCGGCAGGATTGCAGAGTGGTCCCAAAAGCCATGCTCGGGTGGGCAGAGGGGATGGAGTCAGCAGTGATCCCCAACAACATCCTGCAGAGCAGAGCCACGCTGTGCTGAGGGCTCTTGGAATCACAGAATCGTGAAAGGAAAACCCTCAAAGGTCACCGAGGCCAAATATTAACCCTAAATACTGAGTCCAGCACTAATCCACATCCCTGAGCATCACATCTACAAGTTTTTTGAACACTTCCAGCGGTGGTGATTCCAGCCCTTCCCTGGGCAGCCTGTTCCACTGCCTGATCACCCCTTCATGATCAGATTTTTCCTCATATCCAATCTAAACCTCCCCTGGCGCAACTCGAGGCCGTTTCCTCATCCTATCCCTTGGGAGAAGAGACAGACACCCACTTTCTCCAACCTCCTCTTGCACCGCACAGCCCCCTGCCCATCCCCTCCTCCAGCTCCCTCTCCAGTGGCACTGCCAGGCACCCACCTGGCCCGGGGGTGGCTCCTGGCCACCTTGCTGAGCTCCACCTCGTTGTCGAAGGCCATCAGCCTGACCCCGTGGGTGGCAGCGTACCTGATGTGGGCGACCTGCTTGCAGGGGCTGCTGTAGAAGATCCTGTCAGCTGGGACCCCAATGCCCTGCACCCGGGTGATCTCAGCCTGCAGGGACAAGGGGACAGGTCCAGCAGGTCCCCAGGAGCTGGGTCTGGGGCAGCCACCAGCTCTGGGTCATGGCCAGCTTGCAGTGCTGAGGAGGGCAAAGCGCCAGAGTTGCAGCCTGGGCTTTTCCAGGGGAAAGTCACCAGAGCTCAAAGGGATCAGAGTGGACTTTGTCCTGGTGTGGACAGGTTTAAAAACACCATGAGAATGGGAGAGGAAACAAGTGGGGTTAGCAGGCCTGGCGCTGAGCTGTGACAACTCTTGCGCTTTCTCCTTCTGGAAAACACGTCCTATTTAATTACATAAAAGTGATTTAATTTTGGCTCCTCCTTGGAAATCTGGCTGTTGCAAATGACAAGCAGGAGGGAGCAAACAGCTTTAGGCTCAGCCCTAAGGACACCAAGACTGGACAGCTGTGGCTGTGGCACCTCAGGAATGTGCCATGCCACCAGCACAGGGACAGGAATGTCAGCCAAAGGGAACACAGGGAGGACGAAGATTTCTGGGCTGTGACAGCAGAGGGAGACTCCTGTCCCTGTAAAAGTCACCTAGAGTGCAGATTTAGGAAAAGAGGGTGAGCTCTGCCACTCCCCCACGAACATTTCCCCTGGAACTGTCCTCCCACAGCCCTACCTTGTTGGCACAGGCGAATCCTGCCCCCAGCTCTGCCAGCAGCCGGATCACCCCCTCGCTGCCGTTGCATTTCACTGGGAAGTAGGGCTTCACTCGGGGCAGGGCCTTCAGGAAACGCAGGTGTTTCTTCACGATGTCCCCAAGGTCTGCCACGAAGAAGGCCTGCTGCTCGCTCTAGGAGACAGCTGGAGTGAGCAGCAGCTCCCTGAGAGCCTTTTCCAGAGGCAGCAGCAGAGCAATCAGCCCTCACCTCTTGGCACAGCTCCCCCAGGAGGTTCTCCAGGAGGTCTCTGGTGGTGAAGCCCTCCTCCACCATAAGGAAGTTGGATTCGGTCAAGAACCCGTTCATGGTGTGATGGTCGGGGTGTGGTGATGCTCCTTTAAAGCCTCCCGCAGGAGAGGGTGGATTCTAAGGATGAGATACACTGGAAAAAGGAAGGGAATGTCAGAGGAAGGGTCCAGAAGCTCCAGCAGCATGGCCCACCCAGTCTGGGGTGCCCCTGGGTAGAGATTTGTGCTGCTCTGCTCCAAACCAGCAGCTCAGCATCTCCTCTGGGGGAGGAGACACATTTCTCTGCAGCTCAGAGCTCTGTTCTGGCACACAGCAGCCTCGTCTCCATCAGCAGGCACCAGCAGATTCAACAGCAAAGCCAACTGCACCACAAAGAGCAGAAACACATTTCTAGGCCAGGACAGGCTCCTTCACGCTCTGGAATGCAGCTGGATGTGCTGAGTGTTCAGTGGGGTGAACATCCCTCATGGATTCCAAACAGCTGCAGTCTCCTGGGCCCACTTTCTGAGTGGAAAGCCCCAGGAGAAGGGAGGCACACACAGGCTGACACCATCCAGCCTCAGGACAGCCTGGGTCTGGGCTGGGGATGCAGTTCCACGGCTCTCCCATGACACAGGGTGCGGGACAAGGGGACAATTCAGCAGCACGGAGTTTTCTGGCTTGTCCTGGCAGAGCTTTAGCTTCAATCTCACACCCTCAGCTTTAACAGTCTCCTGGATCCAGCCCGGCCCATAACCCAGGGAGCTGATGAGCCAGCAGGGAACATTTCCACTCCAATAACCCAGGTGTAGCTCCAGGGCTCTTCCAGGAGCACGGTGCCTCTGATTTGAAGCGAGCAGGAGGCAGAGGTTTCGTTTCTCAGAGCTGCACATCCCCTCCTCCCCACAGAGACCTCCTGCCAGCATTCCAGGGGGCACTGGGAGAAAGACCACGCTGACCCCAGAGCAGCAGGATGTTGTAATGCATTGAGCAAGCACCACCAGCCAACTCCAGAGACAGGGAACGAGGTGAAAAAACATGTTTTGAAGCTCTTAGAGCTTCATCATCAGGAAAGGAAAGCAACTCCTCCAGCTTTAGCCTTCGCTCCCCATCATCAAACAGCACCCAACCCACCCTGGTTGGGCACAGAGGGGATGAAATGGGTCATTCCTGTCCCAGCCTCGGACATCCCCTCCTTACCACGGTCCAGTTGTCCCTCCTGGTGTCCTGGGGTGCTGTCAGGGGGGCTCTTGGAGGAATGCTGAGCTCCTGCAGCAGCCCGAGGTGCAGCTGTGCCTGGGGGTCTGGGGAGAAGCAGTGCAGGGGGTTAGAGAGGGAGAAGGGCACTGACAGCACCACCCCCATCCCCAAATTCAGCAACCACAGGCACTCAGCAGCTCCCTTCTCAGTGTGCCAAGCAAAACAGCTCCCACCAAAGCCCCCTTACCTCAGAACGCATTTAAACAGATTCTGCCATGGGTCTCCTGAGAGAATGAACCAGCCCCAGGGCCGGCTGTTTGTCCTGCCCCAGCTCCCTGCCCTCCCCGAGCCCCTGCGGAGGATGGGGGGGCTCTGCACCCCTTCCCTCCCAGCTCTCCCTCCCTGCTCTGCCTCCCAACCGTAGCCATGACAACCAAATCCAGCCACCCCATTGGCTGAGCCGCCTGCGAGCATCCTTCATCCCTTTTGGAGAACGCTCCCCCTCCTCGCCCACCCTCTCCCAGGGCTGGGGGTGCCCCCTGCGGTCACCCCGAGCTCTCACCGGGTCCCGTAGCTCATCCCCAGCCCGGCAGCCCGGCCCCGCTCCCCGCGGCTGCGCATCCCGAGCACGGGGACCCTCGTGGGGAAGAGA
Source organism: Eopsaltria australis (assembly GCA_034509425.1). Lineage (NCBI taxonomy): Eukaryota > Metazoa > Chordata > Aves > Passeriformes > Petroicidae > Eopsaltria > Eopsaltria australis. Next base: position 140,174 of record JAVTVJ010002191.1, on the reverse strand, counting down.
GCCCAAAATACCTCGGAAATGCTGCTGCCAGGGAAACCAGGCTCCCTGCAGATCAAAGGCCGAGCGGTGTTTGGCTGCGACTCCCGAGAGGGGGAGGTGGTGGGGAAGATGTCAGGGGCTGATCCTGCCCTTGCTGAGCTGCTGCTGGTTTTGGTGGGTGGCCCAGAGGCAGATCCAGCTCTGCCGTCAGTGCAGGTGCTCTGTCTGATTGTGAGGTTTGGGTTTGCTGCATTTGTGCACTTGGAAATGGTGCCGCTGCTCCATCCCACAAACAGGACGGGCTCACCAGGGATTTTTTAACTCTTCCTGTTAAATGTTAGGTGCCTCTCTGGTGTTGTTGAGGAGCCAATTTTCAGTCTGTGGAGGAGTGGCTGTCCCCACTGAGGGGGGAGTGAGGACTGAATTGTCCTGGGTTTCTGTATTCAGCACTGTGGTCTTGGCTTTGCCACAGACTCTCCTGGCAACCAGGGCCAAGGAACCTCTTGTCTGCCGTGAGATCCTGGCCTGTTTTCCCTGTGCTCTGGCCCATCACCAGCGCTGGGCTGTGCTGTGTGGGATGTGGGGGCCACGCAGAGAGGCTGAGAGAACAGGGAGATGCAGAGCCCTGCAGTGCCAGTCCCTCCTGGATGTGCTGGGCAGGGCTGTGATGCAGAGCCCACGCAGAGCAGGGCACTGAGCCCAGCCCACCCAGCGCCAGGGCAAGCACAGCTCAGGATCACACAATCAGTCAGGCTGGAAAAGATCTCTGAGATCACGAAGTCCAACTGTGACCAAACACCACGATTTTACCTGGACCACAGCACTGAGTGCCACATCCAATCTTTCCTTAAACTGTTCCAGCGATGATGACTCCATCACCTCCCTGGGCAGCCTGTTCCAATGTCTGATCGCCCTTCAAGTGAATAAATCCTTCCTAACGTCCAACCTAAACCTCCCCTAGTGTAGTTTAAGACTGTGTCCTCAAGTTGCCTGGGACACGAGCCCTACTGCCATCTGGCTCCAAACTCCTTTCAGGGTGAGTAGAGAGTGAAAAGGTCACCCCTGAACCTCCTTTTCTCCCGGCTCAGCCACCCCAGCTCCCTCAGCCGCTCCTCATCAGACTTTACCCCAGCTCTGGACATATTCCAGCAGCTCAACGTCCTCCTTCAACTGAGTGTCCCAGGAGTGGACGCAGCACTCAAGGCGCGGCCGGGACTTGGGGACACCTCGGGGCTGGCGCGGCGACACCGAGCGACCCACGTGGCGCCACGAAGCCCCGCCCACCTCCGGGTTAACCCCGCCCACTCACCAATAACCACGCCCACTCACTGTTAAAAAGAACGCTATTATTTGCATATTCGCACCCCTGATTTGCATAGCCCCGCCCACGAGGCGCTGTCCCCGCCCACGAGGCGCGGGCCGGGCGCGCAGTCGGTGGCGGCCATGGCTCCGAGCGCGCAGGCGGCCCCGGGCCGCGGGCAGGCCCCGGCGGCGGGGATCCGCCACGGCATCCGCGCCGTGCTGCTGGGCCCGCCCGGCGCCGGCAAGGGCACGCAGGTGAGGGGGATTCAAGGCGGGGTACACCGGGAGCGGCCCGCCCGGCCCGGCCCGGCCTTCCTCATTCCCGGCGCTCAGCTGTGACCCCGCGTGGAGGGACGCGGGTGTCCGGCCTGCGTTCCGCGGGAGGGATCGGCGTGTGCGGTGTGGCCGTGTGGCTTTGAGCCTCCGTTCCGCGGGGGGCTCGGTGTGTCCCGCCTGCAGGGGCGGCTCGCCGGGGCGCTTTGTGCCGGATCCCTTTGTCCCGGGCTGGGGCCGGCGGCGGGGGCTCGGTGTCGCTGAGCACCGGGGCTCCGTGCCGGGCCGTGCCGCGTGCTGGCCGGTCAACGACTGTCCCGCTCCGCGAGAGGGGACACGGCCCCGCCGGTCCGAGCTCCGAGCTCACCTCTGTCCTCTTCCGCAGGCCCCGAAGCTGGCCGAGACCTACTGCGTGTGTCACCTGGCTACCGGCGACATGCTGCGGGCCATGGTGGCCTCGGGCTCCGAGCTGGGCAAGCGGCTCAAGGAGACGATGGATGCGGGGAAGCTGGTGGGTCACCGGGAATGTGCTGGGAGGGGAGACGGGCTGGCAGCACCTGGAATGAGAGCAGACAAAATCCGCCTCCTAATTAGAATTGTCGGTGACAAAACTAATTAGCGTAGGGAGGTTGATTGTAGGGTGAAGGTAGGGATGGGGGCTGTCCTTCTATCACCCTGCAGGAGAAGCATCCTATAAAAACATCCTTCCTCTTCAAAATTACTGTTTGCTTACCAGCAGCCTGTGGCCCTGGGTTGTTTTTATCTTTTAGGGGTGTCTGGCTGGCAATTTTCTGGCTCCTGAGCGCTGAGGTGAAGGTGTATCCTTGGAGCTGCAGGATGTTCCAGCCGTGCTTTGCGGCTTCTGTCTCTCTTCACATGATACCTGAACTCCAGCTATCACTTGAGAGAGTTCATTTGCATCCCAGGTCTTGCATAAGCTCGATTCACCTGTAGCTACAAGGTGAAAATAGACCTAAAGGTGTTGCTGTGGGAGTTACAGCAGCTGCTGTGTGAGAGAGACACTTCGGATCCCCAAGAGGCACGAGTCAGAATCTCTGACATTCATTTTCTGAAATTATCTCATCCAAACGACTGAAAGATCTCAGGGAAACTTGAGGCACCACAAATTGCAGTAACTTGCCCCAACGTGGGGCAGATCTCGAGCATCTCTGCGGCTGCCACTGGCTCCAAACACCCCGAGGGGAGAATCTGCAGGCCCCAGATGGGGAGAGCAGCCTTATCTCACTTCTGCTCAGAGCTCATTGCAACACCAAGCCTGCAATACCCAGCTGGTTATGAAAGATAGGGCCGTTATCTGGCCGGGCTGGTGGTATCTGCCACGTGTGTGAGTGTGAGTGTGTGGCAGGCAGCTCCCGGCTGCTCCATGGGCACATCCCGCAGCTCCCTGATAACTCAGCTGGGAGCACGGCAGCGTTTTTATGCTCAGGAGCTTTTTTTTTTTCTGTAATCAGGAAGGCACAGAAAGTGACTTGTTGCTCACCCCGCCTGCCTGCAGGGCTGTTGTGACAGCCTGGTCCCCAATCCTGCTGGGTGCCAGCTGGAGAAAACAGCGCTGCTGATGGGGAGGTGCTCCCAAATAAACCAGCAATTGCTGGGGCTGCAGCATCTGTGAGTGCTGCAGTGTGGAAAAGGCACTAATCCCAGTGGTATGCTGAGATTGTTAGATGGGGAAAAAACTATCCAGTGAAAGCAGAGCATGTCAGCAACTATTGGGCCTGTTGTACCTTTTCATGAGGTTTATGGGAGTCAATGAGCAACTCAGCTGCTCTGCCCTTCCTGCCCGGGCCTGCCTCCCGAGGGGGATGTGTAGGTGAAGGTACAAAGTAACAGGAAATCAAGGTTGTGTTGATATTTTGTATTGTGAGTTGTTTAAAACAATACTCTAAGGAGTTTGAGCTGACGGTGTTCCTTGCAATACAGTAACCTTTGAAACAGTGAGGTTACGGTGCTGGTCCAAGTCCCTGCACAGGCTGGAGTGTCCCTGCAGTGAAATGTGGCATTGCCCGTGTCCTGGTGTGCAAGGGAGTGCTGCCCTGATATGGGCAGGTCCGAACAGGCAGCCTGAACATTGACATGAATCAGGGAATCACAGAACATCCTGATTTGGGACACACAAGAATTATCGAGCCCAACCCTTGGCCCTGCACAGGACAACACCCAGAAACCCCGCCATGTGCACGAAGGCAGCAGCTGTGTGTGAATTCGGGGTGTCCTTCCTGCCAACACACCTGTCTCATCCCTGCAGGTGAGTGATGAGATGGTGGTGGAGCTGATTGAGAGCAACCTGGACTCCCCTCCCTGCAAGAACGGCTTCCTCCTGGACGGCTTCCCCCGCACGGTGAAACAGGCAGAGATGGTACGTGGGACCCTGCCTGGGGGCTGCTCCAGCTCCTGCTTCCCTCAAAACCAGGGCTCCCTGCTCCCTTGGCCCCTCTGAGTTGGTGTTTGCTGTTTGTTGTAGCTGGATGAGCTCCTGGAGAAGAGGAGAGAGAAGCTCGACTCCGTCATTGAGTTCAGCATCCCTGACTCCTTGCTGATCCGGAGGATCACTGGAAGGTAATCCTTCTCTCCCAGTGCTCAGAGCACGGGTTGAGGTTTCCTAATCTATGGAAGAGCATCTAATTTCAGATCCCAGGTTGTCCTCATGGTGCTTAGGGCCTCTATTTCTGACCTGATCCCTTGCCTGGGCCAGCCTTGAGCAGAGCCCCTTCCTTGCCCTATAAATCAGGAATTTCTATAGAAAGCTCAGCTCACCCTTCAAGTTCCCCCTTCTCCAAAGCTGTTATTGCTCCCTTGCACAGGACACTGAATATATTTGGGCACCAGTAAACTTCCTCCAAGGCTCAGGAGAGTGTTCTCTTGCACTTTTGTCCAGATCCCTTTCCCAGCAGAGCAGGAAGTCAAACTCCCCTTCTCCACCTCCCAGCGCAGCTGCTTTCCCAAACTGAAGAGGCCCTTGGTACAGAAATAACTGGAGAGAATTTTCTTACAAGTGAAAGGCTGATGGTGTTGGCTGTGGCAGATGTTTCTGTGCTGATGAGTGGCAGGTTCAGGAGACCTTGTCCTGACCGGGCTGCTTTGCTGACACATCTTTTCTGTCGCAGGCTGATTCACCCAGCGAGTGGCCGCTCATATCACGAGGAGTTCAGACCCCCGAAAGAGCACATGAAGGACGATGTATGTGAGCTCCCAAGGCCACAGCTTACCTTGCTTTGGGTTTAGCTGATGCTTTGCAGTCTCTCCCTGGAAAAACTCTCATTTCTTTCCTTCTCTTGTACCTTATTGTCCTGGCTTTCTGGGGAGCGTGGGGAACTGCTTGGGCAGCCTGAGCCGACGGCACCGCGGGGAGCGAGGCCTGGAGGGATGGATGGATGGATGGATGGATGGAACAGGGCATGCAGGCTCTGCCAGCCTCACAACTTGTTGGACTCTGTCCACAGCTCAAGCTGCCGTGGGTTGTGACTGGTTTCCATCCTGGGGAGCAGCCGTAGCTGGTGCCTGCTCTCGAGGCTCCTTTTAGCCAGCAGAGAGGTGTGCTTGGGGGACAAGACCACGGTGCTGAGCCCTTCTCTCTTCAGCGACTGCTCTGGGACTTGTTCTGGCTGCCCCCAGTTTGCTCCATCTCCCCACAGACCTGGGGTCTCCTCTGCAGCTCCACCTTGGAGGAGGGGGAGCAGGGACAGAAGGGGGGAGCATCCCAGGCTGCAGCTCGCTGGAGACTGTGTCCCCTTGCTTCTCCCAGGTCACTGGAGAGCCCCTGATCCGCCGCTCGGACGATAACGAAACGGCCCTGAAAACACGGCTGAAGGCCTATCACACCCAGACCTCCCCCCTGGTGTCCTACTACAGCAAGAGAGGGATCCATACGGCCGTGGATGCCTCCCAGTCTCCCGACGTGGTGTTTGCCAGCATCCTGGCAGCCTTCACGAAAGCCACATGTAAAGACCTGGTTATGTTCATTTAGTCCCAGGACGGGGCTCTCCTTTTTTTTTCCCCTCTCTCTTTTTCTCTGTCTCTGTCTCTCTGGGGCTAAGGAGGTTGAAGAGCTGAGCAGAGTAGAAGAGGAAGGGATTGAGGTGATGCAGCCCAAGGCAGGGCTGTGCTAATTCTCTGATTAAAAGAGCTGTAAACGGTCTCTATCTCGCTATATGTGAACGTCAGTCTGGGTGTGGATGTTGGGATTTTGGCCTCTAGAGGCCGCAGCGAGCCCAGGCTCCAGCTGCCCAAAATGGGCTCTGCACTCCTTTGGGTGAAAAAGCCTTTGTTTCATCCTAGAAATGCACCTCCCTGGAAGGAATTTTACTTCCAGCTCCTCCTGGGTACCCCACAGGAGCCTAGGGGAAGGTTGGGGATACGGGGGAAGGATTTCACAGGAGATGTGAAGCTGCAGGATTGAAACCTGGGGTTGCTCTGTGCGTGTTGCTGTGGGAGCAGCCCGGGAGGGACAGCCTAGGTGACAATGTGTTCTCTTTGTATGTGTTTTATTCCCTGTGGGGTGGCAGGTTCCTGTTCTGATGGCACTTGGGGGGCAGAAATAGGGTGGGGGGGGGTTTCAATCTTTATTTATTTGTGGGTTTTGTAGCAAATTAGTGAGATGCTTCTTGCTCTTTTTAACGTGAAATCTGTGGTCAGAGTCTGACTGTTACTGTGTGGTAGGCTGGGATGACCTGAGGATAAGAAAAGGACTTGGATTTTATATCTCGTCACTCTTGCCTTGCTTTTGACCAAGGAGAGGAAGATGTGTCGAGCTTCTCCTGATCCCAAAGTCTAACTCTAATAAAGCCTTATTGCAAAACAAATGATTTCTCAAGGCTCGAGAGACAGCGTTATTAACCACTGGCTCCATGTGCCCTTGAGCTAACGACCTTCGTTGTGAGCTCATGGAAATGTTCCTGTTTCTTGAGCAAATCCAGCAGCTCCGTCAGGCTGTGTTTGAGGACACTGTGTGTGCTCAGTGCCTCGGCCTCCCCGGGGCATTGTGCTGCTGTGTGGTGACACTGCAGGGCTGGCACTGACCTTTGGCCATCAGGGATTCCAGCCCTTCCTAGAGGACCCTGCTGGAAATACGGATTGGCTCAGATGAAACTTTGTCCTTTGGCATTCCATGTGTGTTTACTGATTGAGTGTGATTGAGTATCCTCCTCTCTCTCTCTCTCTCTCTTGGGATGGCCCGCTCCATCCTGTGCACTGAGCTGCTGTGGGCTCTGTGGCCAGAGCAGATGTTTAATCCTCAGGAATCCCTTGCTCTTTTCCTTGATAATTTCTCTTCTGCCTGACAATCCTCTCTCTGTCCTCGTACATCCTTTCCAGGGGCAGAACCTCTTCCCTTCCAGCAAACTGGAAATAACACCAGGAACTGAAAGCAGTTGACTTGTTGCTCTAGAAAGCACATGACTGAGGAGAAAGGCTCTGACAGGAAACAGGGCTGGTTTTTGTGGTCCCCTGGGACTCCCAGATGGCCCTTGTTGTGTCTCTGGCTTTCCTGTGGAAGGGCAACCTAGAGTTGGTGTGCTGGGAGGGTGGGATAGCATTTAGGATGGGACTGGTGTGCTCCAGGGAGTGGGAAAGTGTGGGTTACAGCTGCCCTGGTGGCATCTTGGTGACTAAAGAAGTTGTGTGGAAGCAGCTTTTATTTTTTTTAAAGGGAGAGCTGCAGCCCCCTACGCTCTGGGAAGGGTTCCCAGCCAGTTGCCATTCCTGGATTTGGTCAAGGTTTTACTCTACACCAAGAACAAGATGTTCCCCCACTCTCCATTCCTTTCCTCCCTTGTGCTCACTTCACATCCAGCTCACCAGCCTTTTTTTTTTTTTTTTTCCTGCCATAAACCATGCTTAATTTTGTTTGTTTGTTTTTCCCTAAATATTTTTTTTTCTCTCTGTTCCCATTTATTCCAGCTGAGTGACTCCATCAAGCAGATGAGACACCACCAAACGCTGCACACTCTGCTACATCACCCATTGCAGCCCTTCCCTGGGTGCAGGGAGGGCAGCTGGGAGGGGGGTATGATCGATGGGAGGGAGGGAAGGAGGTGGTAAACAAGGGGTTGGGGGGCTGATTTGGTTGGGTTTTGGTTGGATTTCGTACTTGGCAGAATCATTGTGAAGAGGAGGCAGCCTTCTCCTTAGAAATCGTGTTTGTGGAGGCAGAACAATTGTGGAGAGGGAAACATCTCTCAGTGATCAGCTGCAGGTCCTTGGCCTGTTGGAGCTAGGTGCTATTCCAGGCTTCTCCAGGACTTTCAGGGCTTCTCTCATGGGCTCTTGGTTCTCTGAGGCCACTGAAAGGTTTGCTGTGATTTTTTTTTTTTTTCTCAAGTTGCTTCCTATCAGCGAGGACCAAAAACGAACAAATGATTCATCATGTCTGAAATGGAAAGGAAAAAGAGATGCCGTGGTCTTTTCCTGGAAGTTTTGTTTTTCTTGTTCTGCTGCATTCCTAAATCCTGGCAATAGGGACTTCTCAAGGATTCTCTGCTGCTGAACAGAGGGGCCGTGGCTCTAGTCCAAACCTGCCTTACTTGGGAATGGGGTGGCTTTTCTGTGATCATGACCAAGCTGGAATTCACACAATGCTGAAGAAATGCAAAAGAGACTTCTCTTAATTGCCTGCAAAAATAACACTTAATTGGGGTGGGTTTTTTTTGCATTTCTTTTTAGATCAAATGGTGCCTTGTCTAACCTCTGAATCAATAATAAAATAACCCCTTTACATTTGTATCTGGTGCTGTGTCCTCTTTGACCTGCAGACAGAGTGGAGGATGAGGAGGCAGATGACAGCATCAACTAACAATTGAGCTGGGTGGATCCTGGGGCCTGATCCTATCTCAAGGATGTTCTGTGCAGCTGGAAATGTGGCTTGTCATTCCTTTTATCTCTTCTCCTTACTGAGGGTGTCCAGTGCTTTAGATCACCATAGCAATGGTGGTTTTTGCTGGTTCTCTCTCCTGTTTCTTCCTGTGTGAGGCTGAAAGCACCAAGCCCCTGTGTATCCTCTCTGTCCAGAGCTCCTTGCAGTATTTGAACTGATGTCATCCCTTTTTTTCCTCCTCCCTTTGAATCTCCAGTGTGTGGAGGAGCTGATGTTATTTCCTCCTCTCCTCCTGCAGCAACTGGAAGCCACATTATTGTGTCTTCTGTTTCTGCCTTTCACACTTTGCTGCATCCCTCCCTCTCTAAATTCACAGGGAAAAATCTATCCTAATGCAGGGAACGAGAGCATTTCCTGGCCTCCCTTCCTCCTGCCTCCACAGGGACCCTGACCCTCCCAGAGGAGGCTGTTCCTGATGGACTGATGGGAGTGTTGTTGTTTATTCTTGGAGCCCTGCTTGTATTCAGGCACCACAAAGGGTTGGGCTGCATGTACCCATTTCCTGCAGAAATTACTGCATTTCCAGCATAATTGGGCTCTCCTGCTCCTCAGCCATTCTGTCTCTGTGCTCAAGTGTTTTCATTACCCCTCTGTACCTCCCATTACCATTCCTGTGCTTCTCTGGCCTTTGTGGTGTTCTTCCCTCGTTCCTTTTGATGGTGGATGTTAAACTCTGCTCTTCTTCCTCGTCTGGGATTGTGTCCTCTGCCCCTTGCCTGCTGTTGTTTTTAAAACCTGTTCTGCCTGCTCCTCTTGGCTTTCTGGTCTGTGGGATGGAGGAGTTTTGGCTCCTCTGAGCTGGGCTGCCTCTGTTTGATCCTTACCTGAATGTGGAGCGTGAAATGGATTTTTGGGGAGCTGTGGGGAGGCTGCAGTGGGGAGGCTGTGAGCTCAAGCCTGGATCCTCTGAAGTTGGCTCTGTGCTGTGACCTGTCTCTCTCAGGCTGACCTTGAATGTTTTCCTCAGCACACGATGCTCTGCAGGTGCTGTAAATTCCTTCTGCTCAACCATTTCGTTCCAGCAAGCTGCTTATCAGGCACTCTTTTGAAAACTGTGTTCATATTTCATACACACAATTATTCAGCAACTATAAAAGGGGAAAATTCCTATTTATAGCACAAGGACCAGCATCAAATAGGACACAGAATTCTCACTGATAGAGGAAGTGACCTGTTCTCTAATGCAGCAATATTTCTGCTGAAAAGAAACAGCCTCTTGAATGGGGGGAGGGATGAAAGCCCTGGGCCATCTCTTTCCATTAAAAATGTGCTGCAGTCCTAAAAATGTATCTGCCCTTCTCCCTTCCCAATGAAACCATTGGCGACAGGGATTGCAGGAAAACCTTTCAGTGTGGATTTGTGGTTAGTGGTAATGAGCCCACCGACTCCTGATGGTCTGGTTTGGAGCTGGTCTTAAGTTTCTGATCAATAATCTGATCCCTGACCTTGATGTGGGGGCGAGGAGAAGCAGAGATGCCTGGGGGGACTTTGTGCCATCGCGGTGCTCATGTGCACAGCCCTGGAGGAGCGAGCACGTGCGGCTGAGGAACAAAGAACTGCCTGGGAGCGAGGAATGGAGGGAGTGGGGAGGTGGGAAGAGCTCAGGGGACACGGGTGGAACTGCTGCAGGTGAGGTGAGAGCCTCTCTGCTCTGAGCCTGCCTCCCCTGGCTGCCTCTGCTCTCCCTTCCAGGTACGTTGAGCCCCGAAGCCATCACTGGTCATCCCCGCTGCTGTCCCCTGCTGTCGCCCTGTCTCTTTGGGAAGAGCTGCAGTGGGTGATACCAAGCGAAGCCCTGGAGGTGGAGGAGCAAAGGATGGGATTCCCCTCCTGTCGCTGTGGCAACGCTGGGCAGGGAAGCAGCAGCAGCAGCAGCAGCAGCGGGATGCGATGGGCGGCTGCGTGGCGTGGAGGGGTGCGCTGGGGAGGCTGCGGGGGCCGGGCTGCGCTGACATCACTCGGGGAGGTGGCGCAGAGGGAAGGGGAGTGGGAAAGGGAGAGCGGGGAGACTGCGGAGGGGAGAGCGCGGCACCGGGAGTGGGCTCCGGGGACAGGTAAGGGATGCCCGGGGGGCAGGGGGGGCTCCGCGAGCTGCGCTGGGATCAGCGCCCGCCTCGGCATCTCTCGGGGGGATGCGCTGCTGGGGGATGGCTCCTGGGCAATGGGAATATTACACAATGCCTGAACAGCCTGGCACAGCAGGGCTTGGCCGTGGGACAGGGAGAGCAGGTCAGAGCCCAGCTGGCAGGTGCAGAAACTGGTGCAGATGCTTCCCCCCAGGACAGCGGGGTGTGTGTCACTGGTGCTGTACTGGGAAGAGCCAGGAGCACCTGCACTTCCAGAACAGGATAAAGAGACTGGAGAGCAGCCCTGGTCCCCGGCTGGAGAAGGGGAGCAGAGTTCTCCCAAGGGATTAGAGCACAGAACACGGATGAAATGAATCAGAAGTTTGGGACTCCATCCCCTGAGCTGCATCTATCCTAGAGGAGGCTGTGAGCAGAGCTGGTGCACTGGGACCGAGCCCAGCAGCGCGTTTGTGGTGGGAATCCTAAACTGCACATCCCTCAGCACTCACCCTGCCCGTGTAGCACCAATAGTCCTGGGGAAGGCAGCCAGGAGCTCTCTGGATGTGGATCCTGGGGATCTGCAGACCTGGAAGGCAAAATAACCAAGTCCTTGAAGCCTCTGTGGATGTCGTGTTGCCTTTTAGCACAAGGGTTGCATAACGGGATCTGTTTTGTTAGCGGAGGGAGCAAGGGTGACGGTCACCTCTGTGCCCTGCAGTGCCTGGCTGCTGTGCTGGCCCGTGGTCCTGGAGGGAATTTCATCTTTTTTCTTAACCCAAGAGTTGGGCTCGTTCCTTGCTGCTTGTGGATTCCCAGCTCTTATCCCACAGCTGCGGGGTGTAGGGAGTCTACACCTACACTCAGGCTACGCAGCCTGAGCAAACTGGAAAATGAGTTTGTGAGCACCCCACTCGTCTGTGCTGACCCGATTCTGGCCTGTCAGGATTCTCAGTGTGTGTCTGACTGAGGAAAACATGTCTGGGGTCAAAAGCCCAGTGTTGGTAACCCCTGTGGGTGTCAGAAACCAGCACGGGCGTGGAGATGGAAGAAGCACAAAGTGGAAACCTTGCTTGAAATCCAAGCACAGGGAGAGGCCAATGCTCCTGTCACGACCATTTTGCTGGAACAACACATTTCCTGAGGCATTGAAAGGGCTGGGGGCCGTGACCCAGTGGGGCCATGGAGAAACACAGCCAGGAGTGCTTGAGAGTGTAATTGCAACAAGAAGCATAAATGTGCTTTAATTAGGGAAGCGATTGCTGCGTGATGCACAATCCTTCCCCACCAAGGCACAGATGCTGGGTCTACTGGGACCACTTGGGAGTGGCCCAGGTGGCCACGCTGCTGCTTCTGGGATGGAAACTGCCAACAGCAACAGCTTGTGCTGCTCTGTGGGGCTTCTCTGGGAGCAAGGAGTGGCAGCTCCACGCTTGGAGGGTGACAGGCAGTGCTGTCACCCAGGTGGCTGCGGGGCCAGCTGCATCCCAAGCCTCTGGCATGGGCAGGCAGGGAGGGGAGGGCCCATCAGCTGCTCCGTGCCAGCCCTCAGCTCTGCCCAGGGCAGCTGTGCTGGGAGGGAGCCAGCTCGGGATGGGCCCAAGTGGGACTTCACTGGGCACAGCCTGAGCCGGGCTCCCAGGGCCAGGTTGGGAAGGGTGCAGGGAGGAGTTAACGCTGCTGTTCTGCAGTTTCATCCCCGAGGTTGTGGTTCTGCATGAGCAGCAGCAGGACTGCTTCAAAGTCATGTTCCAACTTGATTTTTTTCAAGGTTATTCAAAATTCGGTGCGGGAATGGCACCGGGACCTCTCACAAACAGAAAGGCCAAGTCACCCCCTCCTAGTCCTTGACCTTCTCTGTGGCTCAGCTGGCTCTCCTTGCTTTCCCCCATACTTGCCTACACTGCAAAAGCGAGGATCATGTGAATATTACAAACCCTGGCATCTGCACATCAGCTGCAGCAGCTGAGGCTCTGTCATGCTCCCGGTGCCTTGGTGTGACCCTGTCCCCAGAGCCATGCTCTGGTACCTGTGTGTTCAGCCCCCACCACAGGCTGTCCCTGCCAGGCACACAATAATACACAAATACAATAACTGGGAACTCGTGCTCCCTCCTGGGAAAAGTGCTATGGATCTGTGAGCCTCTGCAGAGAGCCAGAGCATCGGGAGGAGCTGCCTTTGTGCCAGTGTCCAGAGAAGGCCCTGGGAGCTGAGCCAGCTCCTGTGAGACATTTTAATCCTTCCTATTCCACACTCTGTCTTGGCCATGACTCCGCTGCAGTGGATATTTTCCTGTTCCTTTGTCAGGGGCACTCACAGGCACCTATCTTGTGTTTGTTTTCACTCCTTATCTGGTGCCACCGGGAGCAGGCAGGGCAGCAGTGCAGCAAGGAGAGTCAAGGAGAGTGGGAATACACATTCCCACTGTTGCCTGGCCAGCCTGGAGTCCCCTCAATCCTCTCCCGAAAGCCAGGCTGCAATTTCTTTCTGCTGAGGTAGCTGTTTGTTAAATAGTTGAGGTTACTTGAGTAATCAATAGTTCTCTGGTTCCCAACAGAAATATTATCCCCTTGGCCAAATCAGCTTCTGTATCTTTGCTATAAACCTGCTCCTGACTCTCAGCTCTCAAAGGATCGAGGCACATTCCTGATTTACCTGCACAGAATCCCACTCCTTTCCTCCTGCCAGCACCACTTTTTCTCTCTGAGGTTAAGCCAGAAGGGCTGGAAGCACACGGAGAAATCACTGGAGTCACTGGACTCTTCAGCCTCAGCTCTTTTTTTGGCCCTGCCTCAACACCTCCTTCTCTAAGGAGAGAGGTGAGAGTCAACGGGATCCTCGTGGCCAAGGGCATTGCTGTCATAACTCCCAGTCCATGGACTCCAAGACAACTTGGCTCAGCTGCTGCCAGCTGAGGAAAAACTGTCCCCATGCCACAGCAGGAGCTGTATCCCAGAGAAGACAAGGCGCCCATAGTGAGGCTCCATGGCTGCACATAAATTTCCCCTGCAAACAGGCAAAGGCACCGACTCCCTGGAGCTGGATTTCTGGTTCCACCCCAGCAGCCAAAGGCTGGGCTGTGGCTCTGGGCTCCAATTTCCTGTGCCTGAAGGAGGCCACGAGGTTTGTTCTGCTGCTGGGGCAGTGGAAACAGCCTTGCTGTGCATTGTGAGCATCTCGGCACATCTCTGTTCTTTCCAAACCAGAAAAGGTCACAGAGACCCAAGAGAAACCCACTTCCCTCCTTCACTGAACTCCTTCTGCCTCGCACATGCTTTTGTTGCCATCCCTTGCTTGCCAAAGGCAGGAACAAACACTGGGGTTTGGCAGGGCTCAGAGCCTTGGCGTGTTGGATGGGAAAGAGGCATTCTTGGTCCTCAGCCCGGGGACAGGGCTCTGCTCCACGTCCCCTGCCAGATTTCCCAGCTGCGATTTCGCTGCTCATCCCATGCTGAGGGCACTGTGCTGGGGATGGGGAGCACCCTTGGGTGCTGGGCTCTGCATCCTGCAGGAGATCCATGGAAAGGGGGAGGGAACAGCTGGAGCAGGACCCAGAGCTACGTGAACCCCTGCATGCTGCTGCGGCTGAGCTTCACATCCAGGGGAAGCGCAGGACTCGGCGCTGCCCTGAGAGGCTTTTCCCAAAGAATGCCCGGTTCCAGGGCAGCAGGGAAAGGCAGAGGGAGGCCATGTAAAGCCAAGCTGTCTCTGCTTTGGTTAAATAGGGCTGGTTTTGCTGACAGCTCCTCCTGAGAGACTGCAGGGAGGGATCCTGTAACTCAGGGGCAGCTGAGAGGCTCTTGGCAGCTACTGCTGTTTCAGTGTCAGGCACTGGACTTTTCCTGGCGCTTGGGGAAAAGGGATGGCAGGGCTGGGCAGGTGAGAGGCTGCTGCCTCCCTGTTAGAAGGATGCTCTGGAAAAACAGCAGGGCCTGATTTCAGAGAAGCATTTGAGGTCTCAGTGCACACTGAGCGCCCCAGAAACCTCCTACTCAATTCTCTACTGTGCACAGCCCAGCCTGAGGCAGCGCAGGGGGCAGTTTGCTCAAACACTGGTTAAGACAGCCCACAGATGACAAGCCCCAGAGAGGGATGAGTGTTTCTCATGGTGGTGAAGGGCTGAGGGAGAGGAGGGAGGGAGAAGAGGAATTTCCTGGCTGTGGGAAAGGTGGGTTGTGCTTGAAGTTAGAGAGAATGGGCTTGTGGTCATGGTATCAGGTCGGGGGAAGGAAGGCGTGGGGCAGCAGCAAAACCCAGCACAACAAACCCCATCTGCCTTTCCCTGCCAGCCCAGGAATGGAGGACAAACTGCAGCTCCCCTCTCCCTTTGCCCACCTTGTTCTGCTGCAGAGAACAGAGCAGAGGGGGAGCAGCCCTGGACTGAGCTGGGGGCAGGGGCCGCCAAGGGTCAGGCTGGGGAGAGATCTCAGCTGAGACAAGGGAACCCTGAGCAAGCACATGTTCAGAGTGAGAGGCTCATACATTCCCCACCTGGTTAATGCTGGCTCAGCCCTCTGGAAAATGACACACGTTTTCCTTGCTGCGGGGCCAGAGGGCTGTGCTGGGAGCTCTCTCTGCTCTCCCAGCCCTGCCTGCAGGCGAGAGGTGCTGCTGGCAGGGTCCACAATCACTCTTCTTTCCCCTTTTCACAGCTGTTGCTGGTTATAAAAATGGGAATGTTCCCCAGGCAGTTCTCGGCAGGAACTGCCCTTTCCAGGGCTGACCGCATGGGCTCTTTCTTCCTCTTCCCACCTCCTGACAGCAGTCACAGCTTTGGGTACGTTCTAGTCTTGGCAAAGCATTGCCCTTCCCTGCTCCTCTTCCTCACATGACACACAGGAAAGAGAGGCTGTGGAATGTTTGTTCCTGGACTCAGATCAATACAATTCTTGAGCCAGTTCTCCTCCCAAAGCCCAAAGAGAGAAAGAAGAAAAGCTAGGATCAGTTTTGTTGTGGGGATTTACACCCCAAAGCGTCAGTCTGTTCCTAGCACTGAGATCCTGACACCAGCTCTCTTCTTCCCAGTGCAGGATGGGGAGCACAGCTTGGAAGAACACCAGGGCATGTTGTGGAAAGTCATTATTTCCTGTCACATCTGATGCAGAGCGTCCACAGCACACAGGAACATTGGGTGAAGCTTAGGGAGGGCAGGAAGGAGGCAGCAGGGCTTGCTGCTGCTGGAGCTGAGGGTGCAGAGCTCAGCAGAGGGGTCAAACTGCAAGACTGTGCAGGAGTTTCCACAGATTTCAGGGTAGGAAACACCAGGGTTCAGAGCTAAAGGCAGTTCCTAAGAGAAAAGAGCAGGACTTACAGGAAAGGGAATGACTCCAGGCCAGCTTTCTGGCAGTGCTGGATACTCAGAGGACACTGATGGCACAGAAAGGGGGTAGATTTGGGCCACATCCTCGCCAGGAGCTTGAGAGAAAGAAAGACCACTCGGAAAGAAGTGGTCTGGCTAAGGCCAAGGTCAGCCTGAATAATTCCTTCCACTCTCTCCTCCACTTCCGTGCAGCAAGGCAGGAAGCTGAAAATTCCCTGGCTGATTTTGGGAGTCCAAAGGTCAGTGAGCAGTGATCATCCTGGTTCTGAGGAACAGATGAGTGTGTTAGCACCCAGCCCTGCCCTCAGCTCCCTCCCTGACTCCTTAGCACACAGCCACAGAATTTCCTGGCTTTTTGTTTCAGAGCTCAGGGAAAATTCCTGCTACCAGCGCTGAGTTAAACTAAAAGTTGGTAAATTCAGGAGGCTTCTTGCAACAAGGCACTAACCTTTGGAATTGCCTCAAGAGTTGGTTAAGTCACATAATGATAACTGGCTTGGAAAATCCTGATGGTTTTATGACCTTTCACAATGTCTGTACTTCTGTACCCAGACAAGGGTCAGCACACAGCTCCAAGACATGATCAGATGGATAAAGGAAGAGTTCTCTTCCTGTATTTCCCTGTCTTGGTGTGATTGCTGCTGCTCAGCTCTGTAAAGCACAGGAATTACCCCAGGCCAGAGCAGCATGGCAGGAGTGCTGAGCCTGTTCCCATAAACCCCACTTTGGGATGAGAATCCAGGTCTCTCCATGACCTCCTGAAAAGTGAGGGAATGTGGATGTGACCCTGCTGAGATGCTCTTGTCCTTGAAAGTTCTGCTGAGCCCTTTCCCTTCCCAGGTGCTTTGTGGGATTGAAGCCCAAACCTCCTTGGAGGCCAAGCAGCCACGGGGAGAGCTTCATCCACCACCTGCCCATGGCAGCAGGTCCCAGTGGTGCTCAGCTCACTGGAGCTTTCTCCCACTAGCAGATCCCTGTGAGCAGTGGATTATGCCCTGGCAACAGGGACACTGCAACGTGCAAGCCCCGAAACTGCAGCGCCTGCTCCACTACACAGCAAAATAGGTCGTGCATCAGCAAATGAAAAAGGACAGATGGTGTCTGCTAATACAGCTTAGTTTATGGCCTGCAGGATTAACTCACTAGTTGTCATGTCTGCAGAAAATAGGAAATGGGTGGGTCGGCTGGAGGAAACGTGTGGTGTGCCCAGCCCTACCTGTGCTGTGGGATGCAGCAGCTGTAGAGGATGTCACAGATCCTGTGGGGTTTTGAGATGCTGCTGAAGGGCTGCCAGTGTCTTTTGAAGGCTCTGGGCACTGGACATAGTGCCTTGCACCAAGCCTTCCTGTCCGCCTCGGATTCCCACAGTCCCACTGCAAAGGTCAGAGCTGTAGGGATGGATGCTGAGCCGAGCAGGGATCTCCAGCAGAGGCAGGGACACCCTCTGTGGTCTCTGCTCCAGCAGCTCCTGTCCTCTGCCAGCTGCAGGACAGCCTCCACTCCAGCCTTTTGAACTCCCAAGCACCCACGTGTCTGCAGGAGTAAGACAGAAAGCTGTGGCAGAAGCCTCAGGTCCTTTCAATGCCTTCTCTGTGACACACTGTTCTCCTTTCCTGGAAACCAGGCCAGTGCCTCACTCTGTTCTCCTTGCAGAAATCAAACCCCTGCCAGAGCTCTGCCTCGTGCATCTGCTCTCTGAACGGCAGAACAAACTCTCCCTTAGCTCTCCATGAGTGCTCCTCCTGGAGACTTCACCTTGATCTTGCTGCCTCTGCTGTGGTCAGGTTTGTTCGTGTCCTGCAAGATGCTGAGCATCCCCAAAACCAGCTGGCATCAGGGGGATACTCCAGAGCCAAGGTTCATGCCATGCCATGCCATGCCACCTCCATGCCTCTTGGCCTTCTGCTGTCACAGGTGTTTGTCACCACCACCTTCTAACCACAGGCACTGGGGTTTTCTCCAGTGACTAATGTGCTTGTGTTTATGCCAACACCAAACACTTAATTGTCCGTTGAATGATTCAGGTGAGGAGGGAGTCTGGCTCCTTCCTCCTGCTATAGGGATCTGGCCAGCCCTATCCTGATGGCAGCACCCTACAGAGCTAAACCTTCTCAGCTGTAAATCCCCCATCGTTCAGGGTAGCAGGTCACTGGTAAGAGTGACTTGAGAGCGGGGATCATTGTCACTTCTATCCCCAAAGCCATTCAGCGAGCGTGGAGGTGAATAAAGAACACAGAACAGCCTGTGCTTTTATTACAAAAGGAAATGCTGCTTTTTGTAGAGGGGGAAAGCATGTCAGATTACTATTATAAGTAATTGCTTAATGATCCCTACCTTTGCGTCATTGCTGAAGCACATCCGAGTCCCTTTTTGGGGTCTCTCCTCACTGCACGCGTGTCACCAATGGGGCCAAGCCCGTGGCCATCCCGGCTGCTGGAGCCCTGCAGGAGACAGGATGGGCGAGCTACGTGGGCACGAGAGCCTCCACATTCCTCCCCCTCGAAATCTCCCCACCTCCCACCTCTTTTATCAGCTGCTGACAAGACTTGCCATGTGTGTAGGCGGCTCCCAAAGCTTACAAGATGATTCCCCCCTCTCCCCACCTGCCATCCGTGAGAGGAGCGCTCAGGATTTCGGGGAGGGGGAGCTCCTCCGGCTGCCGGCCTGTTCTGCAAGGCCTGTTCTGATGCTTTCAGAGAGCTCCATGTGGTAACTCTCTCCCAGGATTTCACATGACAGCCTCTTCCCCGGAAAGTCACAGCAGGGAGGGGAAGATTGCTGCGCGTGTGGGTGTTAGGAGGGAGCAGAGTGGGATGGGGAGATGGAGGGGAGAGGAGGTGTAACCACAGACTAAACCAGAACAAATCCTCTCGGAAGAGCCTTGCATTTCTGATCCCAAGGCTCCCATCTCCTGCCTCTTCCTCTTCATTTAAAACAACTTCAATCCTTGTTAGGTCCAGCAGAGAAGAGTCAAGCAGAATCATCTCCTTCCTTCCCTGAACACATCTCAGGGGACGAGGAGAGGCAAACAGAACACAAATTAACAGGATAGAGACAGAGAGAGTGTGCGTACTGGGGAGAGCCCTCCCCAGCCACTGGTGTCTTCCCTGGAGAGCCACGAGCTGCCGTTAATGACATCTCCATCTGACAAACGATCACAGTGCATGTCATTACCGACCCAGTGCTTCCCCGGGGCCCTGGCAGAAAATGACCCCGATGAGCTTCAGTTATTGCAGTCACAGCTGCTCCCCGTGCATGCTCAGCGTCCCTCGCCGCACAGCTCTGAGCTCTCTCGGGGTTGAGCCTCGCCGAATGCCTCGGGCAAGCCAAGACTGACATCCCTGCTCTGGAGCTGGGACCCCAGAAAGAGGAGTAGGGAAGCCCATGTGGCCCTCGGGCAACTCTTCAGGGCAGGGAGGTGGGGAGAGACCTCTTCTTGCAGCTCTGAGAGGTTTAAAACGACCTCTGTGCTGGATCTGTTTGTCCCTCTCATCTTCCTCCAGATGCTGTGGGTGCAGCACCTCTGAGGGGGTCCCGTGGTGGGTCCTCAGCAGAGAGACCCCTGAAACTGCCATCTGCACTGTGGCATCCTGAGGCACCTGGATCCCTTTGACAGTCCCACCTTAATAGGGCCAAAGGTCTCCGCCTGCCCAGCAAAACCAGAGCTGAGTCATTCCTGAGTGTCCCTGTGTGAAAACAAGGAAGAATTCCTGGTGTAAAGCTGCTCCCCTCCTTCCCCCATTCCATCAGCAAGCAGCAACACGAGCTGGATTTTCTCTAAACTCCGTCTGCTCTGCAGTGCAGCCCGTCCCCCTGGAATAACCCCCATCCCTGCCTGGGAAAAGTGGGAGAAACCCCAAGGAGACCCACAGACTTCTAGAGAAAAGAGTCAATGCTGGGGAGGGGTTCACACCTCAGTGCCTGAATGATCCCGAGGTTTAAAGCAGATTGAATCTTTGTGTGTCCTGCAGTATCTGTTTCAACACCCCCTGTGTCCTGCAGGCCAGGGAGGAGAGCAACAGGCAGGTATTTCCCATCCCTGTGATATTTGGGTAACCAGGAATGGGGGGAAGGTGGGCAAAAGGGATGTGGTAGGAGCAGGAATTTCAAATGTATCGCCTGCAAACCCAAGCCGACGTTCCTCATGCCGGGGTCCCACCGCAGCGATATTCCCGGCCAGGCACACCCCAGCACCTCCATGCAGCCCGAGTTTCGCAATCCCTTCCCAGCAGCCCAGCCTCTGCTTTCACTCTCTGAATTACCGAGGGGAATTTTCATTACATCACCACAGGCTCTTCCTCCTCGACAGCCACACAGCTGCCACTCTGCTCTGCAGGGGATTTTTGGGGTGTGGGGTAACCGGGGTATTTCTCTGGAAAGAGAAACACCTCCCAAAAGCAGGTTCAGCCCAGCTCAGCCTCTCCCAGTGGCTCCATCCAGGCTGGGAACGGCACTGGGCAGTGTGGGGTGGCTCCAACCGGTGTCTGGTCAAAGCCTTTTCCCTGGAAGCCTTCGTGGGGGGATACGGAGCTTTCAGGCAGCTTTAAAAGTCGCCTGTGCCAAATCCAGCGGGGTCGGAAGTCAGCAATCTTCCAGCTTTCTGCCAGCGTAAGCAAAAGCAAATTTGCCTATTGGAGCTGCGAATTGCAGAATGATTCGCTGCGGCGTTTGAATCTCCCCCCCACGCCCTCGCCTTCTGTATCTTTTTTGTTTGTTTGTTTTGGGTTTATCTTTTCAAATATCCCCCAGTTTAACGGTCAGGCTGGTGGCAGCTTCCCCGCAGCTCCGGGGAGGGGCTGATCTGATCTCACTCCCAATCCGGTGACCTTCCAATCAGCCTCTTTCTTTTCCTCGCTGGCAGCTTGCTTTCCTCCCCTCTCCTTCCAGTTCCTGGCTGTTTGTTTTGGGGTTGGTTTTTTTTTTTAAATAAATCAAAACAAACTACCGGGTTCAAACTGCTCGTCAGGAACACGCTGAGCAAGAGCCTTTGCTCCTGGCGAGAGCTGTGGAAACTCACGATGGAGAAACACTCCAGCCACAGAGAAACTTGTTTTTAAGTAGCTGGGATGTCTGGACCACAGCGGGGTCCGGACAGTTGGAAATCTGTGTCTCAGAGCTCCATAAAAGCACTGAAATTCCCTCAAATATATAACCACTGGCTAGAGCTTTGCACAGCTTGGGAGCAGGGGAGATGGCTCTGGAGTCACTCGGATTTACCCCGGCCTCCCCCAGCCCTGCTGGTATCGTGATTCCTCATCTAAGGCAATGAAGAGTCATTTCTGCCCCATCAGCCCGTCCTTTCCCAGGAGCTCCAGATGGTTTTGCTCTGTGTCTCTCTGTGTCTGCACTACTGGTAATTCAGGCCTGTCTCACATTAGCTTTTGAGCTGAAACCTTCCCACAATTAGCTACAGTCTGTGCTCCTGCGCTGCAGAGAACGTGGGGCTGAGCTGGCACGGCGCTGTCTGGGAGATCCGTCCCACACACCAGTCCTCTTCAGGTTTCTCTGTTTCAGTCAAGAGTGTGATTTTTTTTTTTTTTCCTAGTGAAATCATCAAAGCAAGACAGTCTCTGCCACATATGGGCAGCGACAGCCATTTGAAGATGCCTCATACCTGGCTTGTCTCAGACAATTAATTTCAGTATTATCCCATTTTACACCAATAACGTCTCTCCCTTCTTCACCTGGCTCTCCTTTCCCAAGGAAAAGGGTTCTTTTCCACTGGGAGCTCCATACCACAAGTGTCAGGGAAATGTTCAGAATCTTCATGCCCGCCCAAGGACCACAGCTCAGGGAAAATGTGCTCCACAGACACCCTCGTAGCATCCCTGCTTCTCTTGGAGCAGAGCTGCTTGGCCTTTGCCAAATTAACTTGCTAATTAACAGGGTTTTTGATCCCAGGCAGGAATTTACCACTCTGAGGCCAAACCCAAGTGTGGTCCAAAACTCCCAGCTGGTCCAAAGCCCTGTGTGCTGTGGCAGGAATGTGAAGAGCCGACAAATGTCTGGGGAATGCAATATCCTGGGAAGGATTTGGGTGTAGCAGACATCTTGGGATAAGCAGTGAGGGAGGGTGTGTGTGGCAGGCACACAGAATTAATGGAGAAGGAGCACAGGGAAAAGCAGGATTGCTGCAGGGCAATTTTGGGAGAGGAGGAAGCTTCATTTGTGCAGGTGATTTACTCCTTCTGTGCCTTCATTCACCCATCAGACAGGGAAGTGGCATCATTATCCCCGCTGTGACAGATCTGGGGTCTTTGCCTACAGCAATCCACCACCACTGAAATCCCAGTTCCTTGCTCCCATCCCAGCTCTTGGAAGGATCCTGGTGATAATAATCATGCAAACAGGCTTTGCTGAGAGAGATGATTTCAGGAATGGCGATGGCTGGGAGACAGTGATGGAGCCACACTTGTCACATGAATAACCACAGTCTGTCCAGTCAGAGCTGACAGTCTAAGGCAAGGCAGCTCCTTCTGTGCTGATTTAAGAGGCTCTTCGTAGACACAGCAGATCTTTCTGCTTCATCTCCCCTGCATAATAAGAAGCAGCGTCCGTCCTGTTAGTTTATCTGCCTTTGGATGGGATATGAGGCTGGCAGACCCCTCTGGGCACGGGGGAACCCTGGAAGGAAGCGGAGGCTTTTAACTTTCTGCATGAATGCAGCGAGAATGTGGGTTGTAGTTTCAGTGCCTCTAAACCTGGCACTCGGGGAGGAGTTCCCAGCTGAGTAAATCTTTACATGATCTCCAGAAACGTTATCAAGGAGGGGCACGCAGAGAGGGACAAGGTGCTGCACTGGGATGGATGGATGGATGGATGGATGGATGGATGGATGGATGGATGGATGGATGGATGGATGGATTTAGGGGGGATTCCTGAGGTTATAGACACCCCTCTCCAATGAGAGATGTTAAAAAGCAAACTGCCCCGGGTTTTTTTTAACAAAAACCTATTTTTCTGCACAACCCAGCCAGAAGATTCCCCCTATTCCAGGCGCTGGGTGAGGCAACCATTGCTGAGCTGAGGGAGGGATGTTGAGGAGAGTTGGGTGAGGGAAGATGGAAAGCTGCAGGGAGAATCATGGAATAAGCCCCATCAGCATCATCAAGTCCAACTCCTGGCTCTACACAGGACACGCCATGTACCCGAGAGTGTTGTCCAAACATTGAGGGAATCGGGGCGCTGAGGGGAGCCAGGGACTGAGGGGAGCCGGGTGTTGAGAGGAGCCAGGGCGCTGAGGGGAAATGGGGAGCTGCAAGGAGACAGGAGTGTTTAGGGGAGATGGGGGCACTAAGGGGAGCTGGGGGTGCTGACGGAACCGGGATGCTGAGGAGAGTCGGGCGCTGAAGGGAGGAATGGCACTGAGGGGAGATGGAGGCGCTGAGGGGAGCAGTGGCGCTGAAGGGAGCAAGGGGCTGAGGGGAGCAATGGCGCTGAGGGGAGCCAGGGGCTGAGGGGAGAGGGAGGCGCTGAGGGCTGGGGGGTTCTGAGGGGAGCCCAGAAGCAGAGTAGGGGCTCAGTTCTACCTCGCTGAGATGCTTCACAGCCACTTACGGCACCGCAAGCGCGGGACGGGGACGAGAACGGGGACAGGGACAGGGACAGGGACAGCGACGGGCACCGCGAGCTCTGGGGCTGCCCGGGGGCGTTGCCCACAACCGAAATGGCGGCAGCAGCCGCGCCCGGTGCGGGGCGGGACGAGGCGGGGCCGCGCTCACCCGGCCCCGGCGCCGCTTTCGTTACAGCGCGGCCGAGGCAGCGCCCGGCGGGACGCGGCGCCCGGAGCCCCCGGACTGATCCGCTGCCTCCTCCTCCTCCTCCTCCTCCTCCTCCTCGGACCCCGCCGCCGGTGACACCGCCGGGCCAACCTCGCCGCCATGGGCTCCGAGCGGGACTCCGAGTCGCCGCGCTCCTCATCCATCCACTCGGCCGCCGCCAAGTGCCCCAAGCCCGGCCGCCGCCGCCGCCTCTCCTTCCAGAGCGTCTTCTCCGCCGCCGCCGCCTCCGCCGCGGGCGGCCGCCGCCGCGCCAAGGCCGAGCCGCCCCCGGCCGCCCCTCCGCCGCCCCCCGCCGCCCCACCAGCCCCGCCACCGCCGCCGCCGCCGCCCCCCGAGGAGGCTCCGGTGGTCCCGGAGGGCGAGGAGGAGCTGGAGTGCCCGCTGTGCCTGGTGCGGCAACCGGCGGAGAACGCGCCGCGGCTGCTGTCGTGCCCGCACCGGTCGTGCGGGGCCTGCCTGCGGCAGTACCTGCGCATCGAGATCACCGAGTCCCGCGTCAACATCTGCTGCCCCGAGTGCAGCGAGCGCCTCAACCCCGCCGACATCCGCCGCCTGCTCCGCGACTCCCCGCACCTCGTCGCCAAGTACGAGGAGTTCATGCTGCGCCGCTGCCTCGCCGCCGACCCCGACTGCCGCTGGTGCCCGGCCCCCGACTGCGGGTGAGTGCTGGGGGTGGCACTGGGGTGCTGCCACTCCATGCTGGGACAGCTTAGAACGGAGGAGCTGCTGTTCTCTCCATCCTGGGACACCTTGGGGAGTGGGGAATCTGCTGTCCCCTAGGGTGATGTCCTCTCCATGCTGCGGCAGCGTGTGGAGGGGGTCACCTCTGTCCCCTGCATCGTGGGACAGCTTGGCAGGGGAAAGCTGCTGTCTCCTTAGGGTGCTGCCCCATCTACGTGTCCTGGGATAGGAAGACCCCTGCCCTGGAGGGATGCTGCCTGTCCCCTGCAGGTCCTGGGGATGGCATCGCAGCTGGGATGGTCCTGGGGCTCAGTGTCCTGCCCGTCCCCACGTGGGTGCCAGCCCAGCACAGGGAGGGGTGCTGATACACTTTTGGTCCTGCTGTGTCCCGTGAGGAGCCCTCGGTGCAGGGGTTCTTTGCTCATCTGGAGTCTGTTCAGGACATCTGATAGGCATTGGGTACCAGAATTCCATCTATCCCTATTGTCTCTCTAGAGCACCAAGATTTGACCTTGGGGACTGTGAAAACACAGACAGATCGGGTAGGAGCGATACGATGTGAAGGGGTTTTTAGCAGAGCCATCGTTTCCCTAATTTAACAGAAACCCTTTTTTTTTTCTGCACAAACGGGAAGTGTGGACTTTCCCAGCTGCGTGTTTCACTGCCAGTCCTGGGGACAGTGCATGGGGACAACGCTTCTGCCGCCAGTAGTGGGGAAGAAAGAACCCTAACCAGTCACTTTTTCCCAGTTGGGGACGTGAATACACGGCAGAGAGGAGTGATGTTGACTCACTGTCCGTTGCCCAAGTGAGGAAACGTCTGTCTGTCCAGCAGTCAGCCCAGCCAAGCGTGATGACTGTGTAGTTATGAGCGTGTTGCTTTCATTTTCTCTTCCCTTTTCTTTTAAACGAGTTCTGTTAGGTTTCTGTTTTGGGCGTGAGCCAGAGCTGCCTGGAAAAGGGCTTTGTCGGGGAACTTAAGAGAAGTGCTGCGAAGTTGAGCTACAACTCGGCTTGGATGGCAATTCTGGGTAGCAAGAACATGAAAGGAAAGTCTGGCCTAGTAGTCGGAATGGAAAAAGGTGGTGGGAGGACTGTGAAGATTTAATCAGAGCCTTGTAATAGGCATCCTATGCAAATCAGTGAACCTGGCTCAGGTTACCCATTTCACGGCCCCTTGAGCATCCTGTATAAGGGTTTGTCCCTTCAGAGGGTGAAGTTAACAGCAAACAACCCCTTTGCTCCTTTCTGAAGCCAAATCAAGTGTAAGATCTCGATATTTCAGCAGCGCCGGGGATAAGATCAGGGAGATAGAGCAAGGTTGTGCTGCCACGGAGAGAATGCTCCTGCTGGTAACCGGCTAGAGAAAAATCCAGTTCCTGCTCACCGAATCTCAGCTCCTTGAGTGTTGTGATGTTATCTGTGCCCAGGATAAGGTGTACAAACAGGCTGGCTGGTTGGAAGGAGCCAGCTCCAGCACGGCCCGGAGGGCGTTGCCTCTGTGACAACAACGCAGCGTGAGCCCCGTCCCTTCCTCTGGGGGGGTTTGGGCTGGCTGGTGTCACACACGGCTCTTTCTCCGAGCTAAAACCTCCTCCCTGGTTACTCAGTGAGCAGGATGAGCCAGGTGACGTGCTGGCATCCTCCTCCCAGCTGCCCAGAAGAGCAAGAAGCGACCCCGAGTCTGTTGGGAGATGCTGGAGACAGCTCTGGTGGACCAGCGCTGCTGGTGTGTCTGTAGCAGCTCGAACAAAGGCTGCTGGAATCAGCCCTCCGGCAGGGAGAGGAATTAATCACCCTATTCATTCTTCCCAGCAGAGTTTGTGTGGCTGTGCTTATGTAAAATCGGGATATGAATTATTTACAGCGGGCTTTCCCCGCTGTAGTAGTGCTGGAGTACGGAGTAGGGCTGGGGGCACGGCAGTGATCAGTGATGCTTGGCACTGAATGTCACCCAAACTGAAACTCTCCCGCATCATTTCAGTGTCAGACAACCAAGGCATTACTTTATTCTGGCCAGGATGTGTGATAGAAATCGTTTCATCCACACACACCCGGCTTGTGCAGTGAAAATCCTCCCGTCCCACCCGGTTCTTTACCAGACTTCAATATTTATATATTCTAAACCCCAAAGAAATCCACGTTCATTGCTCTTAAATGACACAGTGCTTAGGATTCGATCTCCTCTTGGTTATTGATCACTTTGATGCTAATTCGGCCCTCATTCTTTGGTTCTCTTATCGATCTTTTCCCAGACCAGGTGTCTCCGGCCTCACCAGGGGGTGATGTTTCTTAAGTCCATTTATCTCCTCTCTATCTCCTGGCTCCTCCCAATCTGTTGATATTCAGCTCTTCAGGCCTCACCCGGGCTTTAGAAGAGAAACTTCAATTCCCCTCCCCCTGTGCAAAGGTGAACAAAACCCCTGTGAATGAAGTAACAACAAAAAAAAATTCTAAAAGTTGTATCATTTCCAACACCACCAAGGTGTGCAGGGCTGGGGTATGGCCCTGGCTGTCACCCCCGCCGAGGTGGTGGCATCAAGAGGCTGCAGGGATGTGACAGACAGGACCCTAAAAACATCCTGTGCCTTTCTAAATGGAAGAGCCTGGCTGTGCTGCCCGGGAAGAGGAGGAGGAGGAGGAGGAGGAGGAGAACACAACACCGGTGCGTGTTGCCATGGAAACCCTGGTCAATTGATGCGCCATCAATCGCAAAACAAATCATTTTCTGTGTTTGCAGCTTCGAGTTTTTTTCCCCCCCTCTCCTTGCTACAATCAGGTGGTATCTCTGTCTAGTGTTTGTCACACTGCAGCCTTCCCAGAAGCTTGGGAGAAAAAAAAAACAAACCAGAACCTTTAAAGAACACGGAGCTGTGTGGGCTGAGATCTGTGAATGGGCAGGAGGAGGGACGGAGGAAACTCGTGGCCATCTGAGGAGGGGGCTGGAAGTGGAGCTGGGCCGTTCCTGGGGGCTCAGGGAGACACTCACATTGCTTTGTGGGGAAAACTCAGGGAGGAGAGCTGAGTTCCCTTTCTCATCTGCTGGGATTGAGCCTGGAAATGGCCATTTAAGCCAGGAATGTGTCAGAGGTCAGTAGAAGATGAGAATCACCATCCATCCAGGTCCTGCCGTGGTTATTCCTCATCATTTCACTTCAAAACCCTCTTTCTGGTTGACCTTGACGTGGAGATGAGTTATTTCTTTCCCCACTAGCTAGTTCTGGAGCTTCTTTCCCCACAGCTGTGGCCTTGTGCATGATATTTGTCATTTCAGCTCCAGCAGTAAAATATAAATGCTGATGATTTTAATTTCTTGAGTGTTTAAAAAAACCCCAACGTTTTGAGCGAGGAGTTAATTTAGAGTACGGGGTTGCTTAATATATTACACTGAGCTCTCCTAGCCTGCTGTTATGGTTTGAAATAGCAGTGTCACAACACAGCTGGGCAGATAAAGCTTTTCCTTTCTGTTTTGCCAAGGCTAGGCTGCAGGGTAGTGGCAGGGTGAGGAAATTTAGTGGGATGTTCCTTGGACAAGGAAACGAATTCATCCCTCCCAGCCCCCTGGGCTGTCTGCATCATGGAATTATCATACAGGAACAGAGTGGTTTGGGTTGGAAGGGACCTTAAAGTTCATGCAGTGATGGGCTGGGACACTTCCAGGGATGGGGTTTTCCCTTCTCTCCTGCTGCTGGGCTCGGGTGCAGGTGTGTGGATGCACAGGTAGAGCTGCAGTCGTGCCTGCCGGCCCTCAGATGTTGTTTCTCTGGTGATGCTGGCGTAGCCTGGCAGGATGAAGTTGCTCAAACTCCCACGGGATATGAATCATTGTGGTATGACACATTCAGTGGTTCTCACGCTGCTGCCTCGCAGGAGAAGAGGCAATAACACAACTCCAGCCACACGAGCTCTGAATATGAAACCCGAAATAGGAGTTATTTTCCTCTGACCACTGACAAAAATACCCTTTTGCCACATGGGTGTCGCAGGACTGGGAAGGCACTCCTGGAATTGCTCATGGCAATGGAAGCAGCCTCATCCTCAGTGGCTGTCAGTCAGATTTCTGCAGCAGTGCTTGGTGATGCTGCTCAGGCTTCTGTGTACACAGGACACTTCCTTCTGCGAGTGTCACAGTGAGCTGGTTGGGTTTGGCCTCTCTCTCTCTTGCACAGTCGATTATTTTGCTCCAGTTTTGGCTTGTTCCAAAGGCAGGGCATTGTTCTTCTTCACCACTCTTTGGAAAAGGAAACTCCATGGAGATCATCAGGAGCTCGCCTGTTGACTTGGCTGCGTATGGAGCTCTTATTCCACTTTTTTGGAATCAATCAGTTGATAGAAGTGCCCAGGACAATCCCAGCTTTCCTAAACTCCTCTGGACCACACAGCATCCACCCATATGTGTGTCCTAAAGGAAATGAGGGATGTGTGTGTGCCTGGAAAAGAGCAGCCAGAGCGCGTCCTGGGAGGAAACAGCATGGAGTTAGCTGAGCACACTGGGCCAGACAAATCTGGCCTGAGTGAATTGGCATCGAGAACTGCCAGCAGTTACTGAGGAGAGAACTCAGCGTCTGGAGCTGCCTGCATGAAAGGGCCCTGCCCTGAGTAACCCAATTAGCACCGCTTAATTTCAGGCCCTGGAGAGCGCAGGAATGCGTCTGGCTCTGGCGTGGAGGCTGCTGTAGCAGTGCTCAGGAATGAGATGGGGGAGGTGGGCCGGTGGCTCTGGGTGTCCTGCCCTGCTCGAGCAGAGCAGCTCAGACAGCCTGAATGGAAGGAGTCTCACTTGATAAACTTGTGTTTTGATTCTCCTCCCCGCAGGTACGCGGTGATCGCCTACGGCTGCGCCAGCTGCCCCAAGCTGACCTGCGAGAGGGACGGCTGCCAGACAGAGTTCTGCTACCACTGCAAGCAGATATGGCACCCCAACCAAACCTGCGACATGGCCCGGCAGCAGCGGGCACAGACCCTGCGGGTACGGACCAAGCACACCTCGGGCCTCAGCTACGGGCAGGAGTCCGGGCCAGGTATGGATTCACCCGTTTCTCATTAAATACTCCAAGTTCGGAGAGACCCGCCAAGCTCCAGCTCTTTGCCCTGCATGGGGCAGCCCCAGATCACACCTTGATTTTTTGGGTTGCTCCGTTGTGTGTGTGTGCTCAGCCCCAGGAGTTACACCCTGATTTTTTGGTTGCTTGGTTGTGTGTGTGTGTGTGCTCAGCCCCAAGAGTCACACTCTGATTTTTTGGTTGCTCATTGTGTGTGTGTGTGCTTAGCCCCAAGAATCACCTGATTTTTTGTTGCTCCATTGTTTGTGTGCTCAGCCCCAAGAGTTACACTGATTTTTTGGTTGCTCTGTTGTGTTTGTGCTCAGCCCCAAGAGTCACACTGATTTTTGGGTTGCTCAGTTGTGTGTGTGTGTGTGCTTAGCCCCAAGAATCACACTGAGTTGTGTGTGTGTGTGTGCTCAGCCCCAAGAGTCACACTCTGATTTTTGGGTTGCTCAGTTGTGTGTGTGTGTGTGTTCAAACCCAAGAGTTACACTCTGATTTTTTGGTTGCTCCGTTGTGTTTGTGCTCAGCCCCAGGAGTCACACTCTGATTTTTGGGTTGCTGACTGTGTGTGTGTGTGTGTGTGTGTGTGTGTGTGCTCAGCCCCAAGAGTCACACTCTGATTTTTTGGTTGCTCCGTTGTGTTTGTGCTCAGCCCCAGGAGTTACACCCTGATTTTTTGGTTGCTTGGTTGTGTGTGTGTGTGTGCTCAGCCCCAAGAGTCACGCTCTGATTTTTTGGTTGCTCAGTTGTGTGTGTGTGTGTGCTTAGCCCCAAGAGTCACACTGATTTTTGGGTTGCTCTGTTGAGTGTGTTTGTGTGCTCAGCCCCAAGAGTCACCCTGATTTTTTGTTGTGTTTATGTGCTTAGCTCCAAGAGTCACCCTGATTTTTTGGTTGCTCTGTTCTGTGTGTGCTCAGCCCCAAGAGTTACATTTTGATTTTTTGGTTGCTCAGTTGTGTGTGTGTGTGTGTGTGTGTATGTGTGCTCAATCCCAAGAGCACACACACACACACAACTGATTTTTGGGCTGTGTGTGTGAGTGTGTGCTGAGAAAGAAGCGCCTCTCTGCAAAACCTCCTCCCCTCAACGCCCTGAGTGTCTCCAGCAGCTGTGAAACTCAGAGTCATTTCCCCTCCTCCTGTTCGTTGGAGCACATCTGATCTCTCCCAAACAGATCAGTAGGTGATGATGTGCTCTGGGTCCTTTTGTGTCACGGCAACTCCCCTCATCCGCCCCAGCTCTGCCTGTGGCTCCTTTGATCTTGCATGTTCTCGCTTTTTTGCTGATCTAAACCCTGAACAAGCAGTCACTTTTTTACTGTTGCAGCTTCAGAGCTGCCTGGTGTGGTCGTGAAGAGCAGCATTCATGGCCAGCTGAGTGTGGGGAGCTCTGCTCTGTGCACTTTTAGGTCTTTCTAATGGCAGGTACCAAAAAAATGCCAACCCACAGAACTCCTCCGCTGCCTGGTAGGAGCTGCTGTGTCTGCTGAGTTTGTGTTCCTTAAAAATAACTGTATTGACTCTGGAAGTGGGCAGTGAGGCCGTTTTTTAAAGCCCTGCCCTACCCCCAAACAAAACACCCTGTTTTTCCTTCTGAGTGAGGAGTTTAAATGTTAATTTAAACAGCGTGGAGCTGTCGTGGGTGGTTCTGGGGTGGCTCAATGGTGTGTCCAGCATGCCCCAGTTTAGAGAACCCTAAGAATGGACAGCACAGACACTGCCCCAGCCAGCAGAAAAACCCAGTCTGTGAGTTCTTCTGTCCTGTCAAGAGATCCCTGCCAGGAAGGGCACTCAGCCACGGGAAGGGAGGTTTTGGAGACAGTGGTTTTTCTCCCCACCCCGCCGTGCTGGATCCAGCCTGGTGATTAATAAGGTGTGAGCTGGGCTCACAGCTGGATTTCATCTTGCTGAGCTTTGCAGGGGCCAGCAGAGCCCCGACCCACGGCACAGCCATTGCATAACCACGATCAGATGACGCCTGAATTAAGGAAGGGATGAAAGCCCCTTATCCTGCTCTGCCAGCAGCAGGCTGGGGCCTGGGCAGCCTCTGCAGCTGTGTGTGGCTGCAGCCCCTGGTGTCCCCCAAAGGCCAAGTTTGGGGTTCCTCCAGTGCCTGTTCTCCCAGTTGTCTCTGTTGTTCTTGGCCCATGAATCACCCCCGTGGAGCAATTCAGTAATGGCTCCTTGTGCTGGGCAGGTATGACTTGTTCCTTGTGTTTAAGCCTGAATTTTGGAATTCATCCCATTCAGGATTAGAAGAAGCTTTTAAAAGTGTCTCTGTTGTTCCCCAGTCCCTGCTGTTGGTTGGGTCTGTCGCCATCAAAATTATCCTCTCTGAGATAAACCAGACACACACCACCCCCTGTGAGCAGCCAAGGTGTTCTGCTGCACGGGAAACAAGGATTTTTTGCTCTTCCATGAGATTCCCTTGGTCGATTCCTGGCTCTCCCAGCAGAGATCCCATCTGAATCCCTTGTTTCCTCCCCTCAGCCGATGACATCAAGCCGTGCCCGCGCTGCAGTGCTTACATCATCAAGATGAACGATGGCAGCTGCAACCACATGACGTGTGCCGTGTGCGGCTGCGAGTTCTGCTGGCTCTGCATGAAGGAGATCTCGGATCTGCATTACCTCAGGTGAGCAGGGCAGCAGCACGTGCCTCTCTCAGCCTGCCTCGAGGAGTTCACTGCCCCTCTGCTGGACTTTTCACCCTGCTGCTTCAATCATCAGCCAGCGAAATTTTATTGTTTCTGAGCCAGAGGTGAACTCTGTCCCCGCTTTACAGCGTTCAGATGTTTCCCCACAGCAAAAAAAAAAAAAGCTCCTGGTACAATTGGTTTTGAGAGATTTTGGTGTGCTGAGTATTAAACATAGACCCAGTAGTGTGATAGTCACCTAATGTGAATGCTAATACTTGTGAATGTAGGGAACAGTGTAAGAAATATTCAGGAGAAAAGCAGAAAAAATCCTTCAGGCATCATTTGGGAAAAAAGACAGAAAATTTATTAGTGTTGTCTACCTGCTTCCTAAATTTTGGCTTTTATTCATGTGCAAGTTGAACTTGGGGTTCTCAGGAGCTCAGAGGAATTGCTGGAGTGCCAATGTCATTTTTTTCCCCTTCCATGAAGCCCCTCTGGCTGTACATTCTGGGGCAAAAAGCCATGGAGTCGTAAAAAGAAGATTCTCTGGCAGCTGGGCACGTTGATCGGAGCTCCCGTGGGCATTTCCCTCATCGCTGGCATTGCCATCCCTGCCATGGTCATTGGCATCCCTGTGTACGTTGGGAGGAAGGTGAGTGTGGGGGCAGGAGGGATTTTGGGCTGTTCTCTGTTCTGCTGAGCAGAAATTTAGAGCTGATGGGAGGTTGTGGTGTCCCCATTCCTGGAGATGTTCCAAGACGAGGTTGGATAGGGCTCTGAGCAGCCTGGTCTAGGGGAAATGTCCCTGCCTGTGGCAGGGGGTTGGAACTGGGTGGTCTTTAAAGTCCTTTCCAACCCAAACCAGCATTTTCCTTGGCATTGGTCGTTGGCATCCCTGTGTACGTTGGGAGGAAGGTGAGTGTGGGGGGCAGGAGGGATTTTGGGGTGTTCTCTGTGCTGAGCAGAAATTTAGAGCTGATAGGAGGGGTGGATCTTGTCATAGAGAACCAAAATTCAGTTTTCTCTTCTAAAGCTTCTCTTATCTCCAGGGCTTTGTGTGGACAGGGGGAAGGTGGTGGCTGATAATAGCCCTGGTAACCCTTCAAGTCTTCCCAAATGCATTTTGCATTTCTCTTGTGCCTCTGCCCTGAGCCAGGAGCACCCAAAGGTGCTCCCTTTTGAGCCCATCAGCCCTGTACTTGCAGTTGCTTCTTTTTCTTCAACACACACCACTCCTGCTAGGTCTGCTCTGTGAGATCTGTGCTCAAAGTGAGCATCTTCAAGGGTTCATGGTGTAAAATCACTTCTTAATGCCCCCTGGGTGTCTGCTGTTCTCACCTGGTGCTTTTTCTGCCATCAGATCCACAGCAGGTACGAGGGGAAGAAAACCTCCAAGCACAAGAGGAACTTGGCCATCACTGGTGGGGTCACCTTGTCTGTCATTGCCTCCCCAGTCATTGCTGCTGTCAGTGTGGGTAAGTGGGCTCAGCCCTGTCCCTTCTGCTGGCCCAGTAGCCACTGAGACAAGTGGGTGGCCCAGCCCTGTGCCATGGGGGTGGCCAAAGGGCAGTTTGCAGAGTGCAGCTGTGTGTGGGTTTGGGCACAATTCTCTGTCTCACGTCCTGGTGTGCTGGAGCTGGCCCAGAGCCAGCACAGGCCTTGTCTGGAGCACCAGTTACTTTTGCCACAGCCCATCCTGGTGTCCCTTGTCACTCAGAGCTGGCTCCTGTCATGGTTTGGTGGCTGATGGCTCGGGGGTTCGGTGCTCTTGGGGTTGCCCCACTCAGCACAAAGGGCTCCTCCACTGTCTGCAAAACTGTGAACTGGGACCTTTAAAAGCAGCAAAAACACGACTGAGAGAGTCACTAAAAAATCTTTTCTGTTTGCCCAGCACATCTTTAAGCTCCTCTTAACCCAGCTCCTCCTCCTCTGCAGGAATTGGGGTGCCCATCATGCTGGCCTACGTCTATGGGGTCGTGCCCATCTCGCTGTGCCGGGGTGGTGGCTGTGGGGTCAGCACAGCCAATGGAAAAGGGGTGAAAATCGAGTTTGATGAAGATGATGGACCCATCACAGGTAATAACTGCTGAAGGGAAGGGAGTGAAGCAAAATCCTCTTGTTACAAAGTGGTTTGAGGTCCTGATGTCTCCCAAATCTGAGGTGAGACATCGCAGCCGAGCGCTCCCACTGCCGATTCCAACCCCTGTGCTCTCCTTCCCTGCAGTGGCCGATGCCTGGAGAGCCCTGAAGAACCCCAGCATTGGGGAGAGCAGCATTGAGGGGCTGACCAGCGTGCTGAGCACCAGTGGCAGCCCCACAGATGGGCTCAGTGTCATACAGGGCAACTACAGCGAGACCGCCAGCTTCGCCGCCCTGTCCGGGGGCACCCTGAGTGGGGGGGTCCTCTCGGGGAGCAAGGGCAAGTACAGCAGGTAACTGCACTGTGGGGAAAGCAGAGGGGTTCCCAAGGCCTCTGTGGGCTGGGTGGGTTTGTTCTGGGGAGCTTTCCAGTTTGTTCTGGGGAGCTTTCCATGAGTGAACCTGATTTGTTCTAGGGGTTGTGTCGTGGTGGTTTTGTGCCTTGGTTTGTTGTAGAATAACCAGTTCTGGGAGATCACCTGGGTTGACCTGGAACTCAGGGTGGGGAGACACTGGCACAGATTGCTCAGAGAGGTTGTGGGATGTTCCAAGAACCAGGTGGGATGTGGCTCTGAGCAGCCTGGTCTAGGGGAAGTGTCCCTGCCTGTGGCAGGGGGTTGGAACTGGATGATCTTTAAGGTCTTTTCCAACCCAAACCATTCCATGATTCTGTTCCTGCAGTCAGTGCCAGTCTAGTTCCTGCAAGGAGGACAGATCCCTACTGAGCTCCTTGAGACCACAGAGCTGATGCTTCAGCTTAATTGGGAACAGCACAGAGCTCCTGCCTGGCCTGCTTAAAAAGCTCTTCCAACCCTGTTATCCCAGCCTGGAGGCTTTGATGCTTCCTGTTCGCAGGCAGGGTCAGGGCTCTCCAAGCCACGAGGTTCCAGCACAGTTTCCCTCCCAGCTTTGCCTGTGAGTCAGTTTGCTGGGTAATTAGAGCCACGTGTTGATGTGGCAGCCAGGATGCAATCACGGCTGGGTGCGAGATCCATGGAAATCAGCTCTTCTCAGGAACCCTGTGAGTCATGGATGTAAACACGGCCTCACCTTCGTCACGGAAAACGCAATGGATTTGCCTAAAAGGAGCCAAAAATGGGACTAAATGAGGGGTTAAACTCCTGTCACGCCGAGCTGTGCCAGCTCACGGGGATTCTTGCTTTCCCCATGAGGAGCAGGGATGGTTTGGTGCTCTTTGGGGGCGTCTGAAGCGTTTCTGAGGAATTCTTTTCTTCCCTGCAGGCTGGAAGTCCAGGCAGACGTTCAGAAGGAGATTTTCCCCAAGGACTCGGTCAGTTTGGGGGCGATCAGCGACAACGCCAGCACCCGAGCCATGGCTGGCTCCATCATCAGCTCCTACAACCCCCAGGACAGGTAGGAGGACGTGGAATGCTGAGAGGAGCGTTGGTGGAGGGTGTCCTGGAAAGATCCACGCTCTGTGAGCGCTGCTGTGGGTGGTGGGATGGCCGTGTTTGCACCAGGGATCCTGGCACAGGATGAGGGATGGGGACAGTTTGGGAGGCAGGGGAGGGGAATCTGCAGCCCAGCACCCTCAGGGGCTGTTCTGGCACTTTGAGGGAGACTCTGGAGCTTTCCCAGCTCCTGGCTCAGCCTGGGGGGGGTGATCTTGGCTCTGTTAGGAGGATTCAAGGGGAGCAACGAGTCTTTGGGTGATGAGCAGCATCTTGCTCATGTTTGGGGGGTGTGATCCTCCCAGTACAGCCCAGCTGAACCCAGTAAGTGCTCCCAGTAACGTGAGGGTGTTTTTTTTTTCTGCAGGGAATGCAATAACATGGAGATCCAGGTGGACATTGAAGCCAAACCCAGCCACTACCAGCTGGCCAGCGGCAGCAGCACGGAGGATTCGCTGCACGTCCACACCCAAATGGCAGAGAACGAGGAAGAGGAGGAGGAGGAGGAGGAAGAGGAGGAGGAAGAGGATGGCGAGCGGGAGCAGACGTGCAAACACCAAAGCTGTGAGCAAAAGGACTGCATTGGCAGCCAGACTTGGGACATCACCCTGGCCCAGCCCGAGAGCATCCGCAGCGACCTGGAGAGCTCGGACAGCCAGTCGGACGACGTGCCGGACATTACCTCGGACGAGTGCGAGTCCCCCCACTGCCAGACTGCAGCAGGCTGCCCTCAGACCCCCAGAGCAAGAGGTGCTGAGAGCCCAAGTGCCCACCTGAGCCACTGTGCCCAAGCCGAGGGCTGCAGGCTGGACGAGATGGTCCAGCTGGAATGCATCGAGGCCAGAGTGTGACCTGAGCACGCTGTCACTGCAGCTTCTGGGCCGGGGTTGTGTCCCTCGTTGGCTTCTGTTTGCCATCCTCCAGCTGGCTCCCCCAGCCTCGCCTCGGGGAGTTGCTGTTTCTTATGTGACAGAAAAAAAAAAACACAAAAAAGAAAAAAAAGGAAAGGAAAAAAAAAAAAGAAATCCCCCTCTGTCCTCTTTTTGTTTTAATTTATTGGTTCAAACTCTGTGAGGTGTGTAAGAGTGTAAATATGTACGTGTGTCTGTATGTCTGCAACCATCCTAAGGGACTCTTGGAATAAAGACTCTGGTTGTCATTCGACCTGGATCCAGCTCGTCCTTTGCAGAGCTGCAGGAGAATCTTTCAGCTGCCTTTGCCCACGTGGAAGCTGCTCCCAAAGGCTTGGGAAGAGGAGAGGTCTCTCTTCTCCCTCCCCGTGTGCAGCAGGGCTGGGTGCGGGTTAAAGGAGGAGAAGAATGGGGGGAAAAAGTGAAATTTCCAGCACTTCTGGGTGTGTGGGGGCTGAGGATGCTGAGAGCAGTGGCACAGGGGGGACACTGGGGACAGTGCCTTTCCCCAGACCAGTCCCAGGAACCAGGGCTGTCCCTGTGATTAAACTGTTGGTCCCCACAGCCCCTCGGTGTGAGCAGAGCTGGGGGCTCCTCCCAGCCACCCCAGCATTCCCCTGTCCCCCTCCCACTGCCTGGAACTTCTCTGGAAGCTCCCTGAGGGTGATGGCCACCAAAGGCTCCTCTGGGCCACCTTTTGGCAAAGTCACCACCTGCCGTGACCCCTGTGCTTTGCCCTCTCCCTGCAGGTCAGTCCCTGGCACCTGGCAGGGCTGGTCAGTGCCCTGTGGTCCGGCAGTGTCCCACCCCTGGGGGCTGCCCCTTCCCAGACCCTCGGGATCCCAGCCTGCAGCCCCGGCTTTGGGGCGGGCAGGGGAGGTGGGGATGGATGGGGAGGGGGATGAGGGAGCGTGGAATGGTGTTTGGGCATGGAAAGGTGAATTGGCACGGCATGGCATGGCATGGCATGGCACAGCATGTCACAGCACGGCAGCAAGGGGAGGGCAGGGGTGGGACACGCAGGAGAAGGTGGAGTTATCCCTTTGTCCCGGGGAGCTGGTCTGACAGGAATTGGAGCAGCAGGAGGGCGGCTCCGGGTGGCTCCGGTGTCCTGGTCCTGCCCCGTCCCAGTCCCAGCTCCCACCCGGACCCCGATGGATCCGAATGCCCCGGGGCTGAAGGCAGGGCAGGGCCCCGGGGCATCGAGGGGCTGTGGTGGGCTGATCCTGGCCCGGTGAAGATGTGCCAAGTGGGTGAGTCCAGCTTTGGCATGGGGATCACAACAGGAGGGCTCCATCTCTGCCCTCCTGCAGGGGAAACAGGCAGGGAGGGAGGGAGAGGAGCTCAGGGGCTCGGATGGGGTCAGGGAAGGAGCTGGGTGGTGCTGGGGGTGTGAGGGTGGGTTCCAGAGGGGGAACAGCCCCACAGTCACTCCTCGAAGTGCTGAGTGCCAGAACTCAGCCCTGGAGCTGCCCGTTGGGGACAGCTGCTCTCCCAGAGCTTCCTCGTCACTCCAAGGAGCCCCAGCTCTCCTCAGCCCCACAGGGACCTTGTCCCCATGGCCACTGGCCCCACACCTTTGCCCCAGTCCCAGGAGAGCTGGTTGGAGCAGTGGTTTGCATACCTGGGCTACTGGTGGCTTCCACGCCACCTCCTGCCTCATCCCCTGCCAGCGTGGGGCACGTCCTCTGGGGCTGTCCCCATCCCTGTGCCAAGCAGGGACAGCTCAGTGCTGGCCACCCCACACCCTGCTGTCCCCTCCTCTCAGGCCACCTCGACCCCGGCAGCCACCAAAAGGTGCTGATGAAAACGGGGCTCATCCTCCTCATCGTCGGGCACCTCAACTTCATCACCGGGGCCCTGGTCCACGGCACCGTCCTGCGCTTCGTGGTCACCGCCCGCGACGCCACCTCCCTGCACTACGGTGTCACCAACAGCGCCTGTGTCATCGCGGCACTGCTGGTACCGCTGGGAGGGGGGCTGGGGACACTGGGGGGATGTGGGGAGGGGTTGGGACGAGGGAGGGACGGGGTGGGGATGCAGGGTGAGAAGGAGATGGGATGCAGGACGGACACTGCTCTGCCTCCCCTTCCCCGCTCTAAACAAGCCTTTCGAGCCCAAACCCAGGGAATTAAACCCTCAGGGACCTGTTCCTGGGTGAGGCTGCGGGAGATGAAGCTCTGCCCCCTGGGTGAGCTCCCAGGGACAGTGACAGCAAGGAAAGGGGACCGATGTCCTGGGGCAGGCGCTGCTCCTCGCTGACCTCCCTGTGCTTCCCCCCAGACCATCTCCTGCGGAGTCTCTGCCCTGCTGCTGTCCCGTTCCCTCGGCCCCGCTGCCCTCGTAAGCACCCCCGGCCCCTCTCCCGGCACCCGGGGGGCTGCACAGCCCCCAGAGCCCCTCTCCGTCCTGGGGAGGGGACATCCCCACGGCCCCGCGCTGCCTCTTCTCTCCCTCCCGCAGAAATGGGCGCTGCTCTCCCTGAGCGCCTGCAGCGTCCTGTGCTGCCTGTGCTGCCTGCTGGGGCTGCTCGTGGCCATCGGGCTCACCCTGGGCAACCAGGGCCGCGTGCTGCTGGCCCCGTGTGCTGTCACCAACATCGCCCTTGCCCCGGTGTCCCGCGAGTGCCCCTTCGATCCCACCCGCGTCTACGTGAGTCCCCCGTGGGTTGGGGATGGGCTGGGGATGGGGAGGATGTGTAGGGAGCTGATGCTCCTCCTGTCCCCCAGAGCTCCACGCTGTCCCTCTGGGCCATCTCCCTCCTGCTCGAGGCCATGGGGATCTTCTTCAGCATCCGCTGCCTCCTGCTCGCCCTCGAGCTCCTCCGCCTGGGCCGCTGCTGCCGCGGGACGCTCCGGATGAAGGTGATTCCTGATCCCTGGGCTCAGCTCCAACCCCTCCCCTGCAGGGCTGGGACTGACCTGGCTGGGCTCGGGGGTGACCCGTGGATCTAAAGCTTCCATCCCCCCCAGTTCCATTCTCACCGTCCTCTCTGGCTTCCAGGTCTCCTTGCAGGCAGCCCCTGTGGAGAGCCCCGGCCCCGGGCAGTGCCTGGGCTTGCTGAGGCTGGACAGTGTGGAAATCGCCCGGCTCTGAGGGATAAATAACCCTGTGGATGTGTCCTGGCCGTTCCTGCCCCATCCCAGCACCTGCACAGCCTCAGGACAGGACTCTGCTGCCTCCCAGGATGCGCGGACACATCCCCTGGAACACGAGCCCATCCCATGGCCTTCCTTGGGTCACCTGGGGCTGCAGCGAGGGAGGAACCTGGGCTGGATCCCGACCCTGCAGAGAGGAACTTCCCCCGGGGGTTCCAGGGCCCCTTTCAAGCACGGACTGCACTGACACAAACTTTATTCTGCAGGTATTCAAAGAGCAGAAGCGCGGCCCCCCCCGCGGCCCCACCCCCTGCGCCGGCTGTGGGGAAGGGGCTGACCCCGCCATGCCCGTGGCAGCGTCTTCACGAGGGGGGGGAAGGGGCTGGGGACCCCCCGGCCACCGGGGCTTTGTCCCCTGGGCCGTGTCCCCGCCCCTGCCGGAGATGCAGCGGTGGCTTGGCCGCCACCCTTTCCCACCGGGCTGGGCTGTCCCCCGCCCCAAGCCCCGGCGTGGGGGGACTGTCCCCACTCAGGGCAGGCCCTGCCTCCACCCTCCCACCGGCCAGGCCAGTGCAGGAGCCCCCGCGGGGATGGGGACCGTCCCCTGGGCACCCCTCACCCCAAATCAGCCGCATTCCAGCTCTCATCCCTCGAGGGGCTGTGGGGGCACAGCGGGGACCGCAGGGGCCGGGCAAGGGACAGTGACCGTCTGCAGGGTCGGGGGTGGCGGGGGAGGGGGGGCTCCGGGGGTCCGTGGGGCTCAGAACTGCATGGGCCCGCTGGGGTCGCACTGCAGCAGGCGCACGATGGACGGGTCGCTCTTGGCCCCTCGGATGAACTCCTCCAGCGAGAGCCTCCCTGCGGGGAAGGGGACACGGTTCAGGCACCACCCGGGAGCTGAGACCACCCGGAGCAGCCCACGGACACCCCCCACCCATTAGGGGGGTGTCAGCACCCCCAGCCCCTCCACAGTGGGGCCACAGCAGCGGGCACGAGCCATTTAATCAGCGTGCATGCGGCTCCTTCTAAGAGCCCCGGATTTAGCCATGAGACCTCTCCCTAATCCCCTCCATCTCCTCTCATTTACCGTCGTTATTAGTATCCATCTGTCGGAAGATTTTGTCCGTCCTTTTCTCCGGGGTGGCTTCATCTTCAGGCATGTTCATCACGGACGAGACCATTTTGTAGATGGCCTGGCAGGAGGAGAGGGGGTGAGGGTGGCACGGGGTGGGCACCTGGATTTGCCCACCCCAGACAGGGGCAGAGCTCTGGGCTTTGCTTCCCTGGGAATGGGGCTGGCGTTTAACACCCTTCCCATGGGATCGGGGGATTTCAGCTCCCTGCACAGCCAGGGCTGGAGCTGCTCCTGCAGGGAGGATTTGGCCACTGGGATGCCCCTGCAGTGGCCATGAGAATCACCAGGTTGGGATTTGGGCATGGAGAGCATCTCCTGCCGGTTTGCCAACACCACCAGGTGTGCTCGGGGACAGCCCTGCCCGCCCTGGGAGCACGGGGAGAGTCCCGGGATGGGATAATAAAGGGACACCCCCAGGCAGGGAAGGACTCGGGATGCTCCGGGATAAAACAATCCCTGATACCGGCAACAAGCTCATCCCAGGCACTGCCAAACCCTGTCCGAGGGGTCCCACAGCGTGAAATCCCCAACCCTCCCGTACCCCGGGAGGGGACAGCCACGGTGGCACGGCGGTGCCAGCCCGGAGCGCGCAGCGGGAGCCGCGGCGGGGCGGGGCGGGGGCAGCCCGGTACCTTCACGATCTCCAGCATCTCCTCCCGGCTGATGTAGCCGTTGCCGTCCAGGTCGTACATGCTGAAGGCCCACATGAGCTTCTGCTCCAGCCTCCCGCGGGAGGTGACGCTCAGGGCGATGATGAACTCTCGGAAATCGATGGTGCCGTCGCCGTTGGTGTCGAAGGTGCGGAAAACGTGCTCGGCGAACTTGGAGGCGTCGCCGTAAGGGAAGAAGTTGGCGTAGATCTTCTTGAACTCCTCCACGTTGAGCATGCCCGAGGGACAGTCCTTCAGGAAACCTTTGTACCAGCCCTGCAGCTCCAGGTCGGAGAACTCCGTGTTTTCCCGCAGGTCCTCGAGCATCTCCGGGCGCAGTTTGCTGTTCTGCTTCCCCATCCCGCTGGGACGCGCCCCGGGGGGACGAGCGCTGCAGGGGCACGGGGGGCCTGGCCGGGCTCGGGGGGTCCCTCTGCGCTACACGAGGGGAGAGGGACGGGGCAGATCTCCCTGGCAGCCCCCGGACACCCGGCCGGACGCCGATGCTGCTCCCTCCATCCCCGCTGGCCGCTCTGAGCCGTCGGGGCCAGCCCCGGGGACCTCCCAGCGCCCGGCAGCGCCAGCCCCCTCCTGTTTGCGTAATAAGCCCTTTATAGCTCATTTGCATAATATTTAGGTGATATATAG
This sequence comes from Eopsaltria australis, assembly GCA_034509425.1. Taxonomy (NCBI): domain Eukaryota; kingdom Metazoa; phylum Chordata; class Aves; order Passeriformes; family Petroicidae; genus Eopsaltria; species Eopsaltria australis. The sequence goes on along the minus strand of JAVTVJ010002191.1, from coordinate 98,209 downwards.
GTGGGATCAGCAGGGCAGAGCGGCCCGGAGGAGGGGACGGGGCTGGGCTCGGGCTGGGCAGAGCCGGGCGGTTCTGGGTCCAGCCCAGCTTTGGGGCTGGCGGGATTTGGGTCAGATCCCTCGGAGCAGGGTTATTTTCAGCTCCTCCGCTGGCTCCGTTAATATTTGATGCGCTGGAGCCCCGGGGAGGGCTGGGGGGATGGCAGGTCCCTGCTCAGGGCTCTGTCCCTGCCCCACGGTGCCCACAGCCCGCGGGGACCCGGCAGGATCAGCCCCCAGGAGCGCGGGGGGGTCGGGAGGAGGGCGGGGAGGGTGCCCAGCACCCGGGCAGCCACCTCAGGTCCCCACCCTGGGGACTCCCCGGTGACCTTGACCCACTGCCCCCCTGGGGTCCCCCTCAGGCTGTGCCGTGACCCCTCCGTGGGACAGGACGGGCTCGGGGGGTTCAGGGGTGCAGTGAGGGCTGCAGTGCCGGGAGCTGCCTCATCCGGAGAGGCCCCAGCACCCCCAAAATCCCCGAAGATTCCTGTGGATCTCAGAGCAAACAGGACCCCCCAGGAGGAGCAGCCAGGCAGGGCTGGACCCCCCAGTTAAGGGAGGAGGGGACCCCACAGAGCCTCTCCATCCCCCCCACCCCGGCTCCAGCCCGAGGAAGCACCTGAGTGTCCCCTCCCCACTCGGGGGTCCCCGGTTTTGTCCCCCCGGAGCTGGCACGACCCCTACCCCCCATGCCCGGGCTCTGACCCCTCCCCACTGCCCGGGGCAGCCCGTGGGGGGCTCAGAGCCCCGAGAGGACTCTGGCAGGACCCCCCCAAAGCGGCACCTCCGGAAGGGAGGTTGGGCACCCCCAGGGATCCGCTCCCGGGCCGGGGGGGCTGCAGGGGACTCCCCCCAAACCGGACACCCTCGGACAGAGCGGGACAGCCGGGGACACACCGAGGGAGGGTCCGTCCCGTGCAGAGCGACTCCCGGGCACCCCCGAAAGAAGCGTCGGGGACCCAGGGGGACACCGAGCACCCCCGAAAGACGCGGCGGGGCGGGGGTGGCTCCGCAGCCGCCGGCGGGGCCGGACGTGCCCGGGGCTGGGTCCGTGCCGGTGCCCCGGGCTCTCCGGTTCCTCAGTGCCCCCCGCTCGTGTGAGTGCGTGTCCCCCCCGGGCCCCTTGTCCCCGCCACCTCCTACCTGCCCGGAGACCGCCGCTGTCGCCGCCGCCACCGCCAACGCAGCCCGGGAGCGCCCGCCGGGAGCGGCCGCCGCAGCGCCGGGAGGCGGGGGGGGCACCGGCACCGGGGGCACCACCGGCACCATCCCCCGGGACCCCCACCCACCCCGGGACACTGCCCCACGGGGGAGAGCTCGGGGTGCCCCCGGAGAAGGGTCTGGGGAGAGAAGGGGGATTGGAAAGGGCTCGGGGGCTCTGGGGGCACTGGGAGATCTTGGGGAATGGAAATACTGGGAGCACTGGGAGGTTTTCAGGCATTGGGAACATTGGGAGAACTGGGAGATCTTGGGGAATGGAGATACTGGGAGCACTGGGAGCACTGGGAGGTTTTCAGGCATTGGGAACATTGGGAGAACTGGGAGATCTTGGGGCAATGGGAACACTGGGAGCACTGGGAGCACTGGGAAGTCTTCAGGCAGTGGAAACACTGGGAAGGAGCACTGGGAGGTCTTGGGGCAATAGGAACACTGGGAAGGAGCAGTGGGAGCACTGGGTGGACTGGAAGGTCTTGGGGCAATGGGAGCACTGGGAGCACTGGGAGCACTGGGAGCACAGGGACACGCTGCCTCTGCTGGCCCACGAAGGTGCCAAGCCAGGTTTTTTGGGGCTAGAAAGGGCCATTTTGGGCTGAGTGTCCCCAGGGTAGCAGAGCATCCCCAGTGACTCCAGCAAGGAGCAGAGAGCGGCTCTCAGAGCGCTGGGAAAGGCTCCAGCGGGCACTCCAGGTGCTCCAGGTGCTGCCCATGAGCAGGTGCCATCCCCAGCAGGTTTCCCAGTGCCCCTGCACCAGCTCCCTCCACTCGCAGAGCCCGTGGGGAGCAGATGGCAGGGGCAGATGGGAGCAGGAGCCACTCTCCTTGGAATTACACAAACAAAAATGCATCAAGTGATTAAATCCACGGCCCCACCGCTGCCCTGGGGGGACAGGAACGCGCTGGGGTGGCTGCTCCGGCGTGGGGAGCTGGGGGAAGGACCCAGCATGGGGTTAATTCAACCCCAAAATCTGCTGGGCATTAAAAAAATGTGGTTGCTCCATCCCTGGGAGGGTCCAAGGCCAGGTTGGGTGGGGTTTGGAGCACCCTGGGATGGTGGAAGGTGGCAGGGGTGGCACTGGGTGAGGTTTAAGGTCCCTTCCAACCCAAACCAGTCCATGATCAGTGAGGCCAAGGGGTTTTGGGCACCCACTGAGGGAGACCTGGCACCTCCAGGCCTGAAACTCCAACCTGAAGCAGGGCAGGGGACAGGGACCAGACCTGGCAAAGCATCTGAAATCCAGAGGATTTGGAACATCAGAGGTCGAGAACAGGAGCAGCCCAGGCTCTGAGGAGCACAGGGATTTTACACACCACAGGAATGATCAATTATTACTAATTAACCTGGGAACCCTCCCTGGGCTCCACGTAGGGGATTTGTAGGGGACTGGGATCAATCCCAATGGAGCGTTTTGGGAATGGGATTGGGCTGGAAATGCAGGAATTGGTGAGGGGAGATGTTGCAGCAGTGTTTTCTCCTCTCCTGTTTAATAAAGAGGTTTGGAAAGGGGGATGAGATGGGATGTGAGCAGAAAGGTGAGGAAAAGGAAGACGTTGGTGCCTTTGGGAAGGGCTGGGGCTGAGCACCCGCGGGCAGCGGTGCCAGGGCTGGGGGAGAGTGGGGGCCCCAAGGTGGGGGTGCCACCTCCCCTCTGATAATCTTCATATCTGTTTTAATCCCCCGGGGCATGAGTGGCAGAGGCACAACTGACGCAGGCTGATTTGAAAGCATCCCATTTCCGACTCCAGCCCGACCCTAAACCCACCTAATCCCCGCGTTGGAAGGGATTGAGGGAGGGAGAGAGAGGGAGGATAATGCCCGTGAGGGGGGCACGGGCAGGGACACCCAACCCCCAGTGATTTACGGGGGGCGAACACCCCCCGGCCCATCCTGCCCGGCTCCCACCCCCTTCACCCCAAAATATTGCGGTTTTATGGCTGGAGCCCCCTCCAGCACCCCTTGCCACGGGGATGGGCACCTCAGCTCGTGTTCTCGGGGTTCAGGATGTCCTGGGGGTGCCAGGGGGGCTGCTCCGGGGCGGGTCCCGCTGGCCCCCGTGGTGCTGAAATAGCCACGAGCGCCGCTGTGACATCTTCCCAAAGCTGCCGGGGACAGACGTGGGGTGCTGGTGATGCCCGCCTGGGAGTTCCCCCTCGTTTTCCTCCTCCTCCTCCTCCTCCTCCTCCTCCCTGCAGGGATTTCTGTGGGAATTTCCTGCGTTGCCATGGCAGCCGTGAAGCCCCCGAGGCTTCGCTGCGGCAGCGCAGGGTGGGGTGGGGCTGCAGGGGACACCCCGGGAGGCGACACCGCCGTGTCGCCGTGCCCCAGGACAGGGATTCAGGGCTCTCTGGGCTGCAGGGCCCCGCACGCAGCTCCGCGTGTCCTCTGCGACGGCCTCGGCGTGGCCCTGGCTGTGCTCCCCAAGCTGATGGGGCTCGGGGATGCTCAGGGTGCCCAGAGATCGGGGATTTGGGGTCCAGCATCAGCCTCACCGCCCTCACCGGCCCCAAGTGCCCGGGGGAGCGTCCTCGTGGGTGCCCACACAGCCAGGGTGGCACAGAAGGCGCCCAGGGTGGCTGTGGGTGTGCCCAGCGAGGTTTGGTGCTCAGCGCACAACAGGAACCATCCCGAAAACCTGCTGGGATACTGGGACAAACTGGGAGGGGAGAGGGCAAAGCGAGAGGGGCTCAGCCCCTCGTTGTACCGGGGTGTCCCGAAAACCTCGCAGACCCCTCCCCGCTGGTCGAGAGTGTGTCCCGGTCCCCAGAACCTGTCCCTGTCCCCAGAACGTGTCCCTGTCCCCAGAACGTTTCCCTGTTCTCAGAACGTGTTCCTGTCCCCAGAGCCTGTCCCTGTCCCCAGAGCGTGTCCCTGTCCCCACACCCCGTCCCCGCGGAGGACACGGCGAAGGTAACCGGGGCAGGATGGAGCAGGGGCTGCGGGAATAGCCGGAGATTAAAAACAAATACCCAGATAATGAGGATCTTTGGTAAAAAGCCCATTTGTATAATTTAAATCTCTAATAGGCTTCCTGGAAAACAAAGCCCTTTGTGATGCCCGATCTCATCTGGATCAGGAGCCGCTCTCTCGCTAAACCTTGCCTTAGCACCGCGGGGATGCGGGGACGTTTCGTAACATTTCATAACGGAGCGGCTCCATCCCACGTCCCCGCGGTGTCCCCGTGTCCCCGTGTCCCCACGGGCGGTGGCCGCGGTGCCTCCCTGCAGCACGTAGCGCTCACCTCGCCCCGCCAGCCAAGGTCGGGGCTCCTGGGGACACCGCGCTGGTCCCCGTGGGGCGCTGGCACCTGGACACGTGCGCTCAGCAGCGCAGTGGCACCGGGCTGGGACGTGTTTTGGGGCAGTTTGGGGACAGGCGGGTCCCTGTCCCAGTTCTCCCAGTTTGGGACCCCAGCTGGGCTCTGCTGGGGGGACAGGACGTGCCCAGGGCTGCCTGGAGGCTGCGGCTCGTCCCGGTTGTGTCCCAGCCTGAGGACTGAGGGCTGTGGAGGTGACAATGCCATCCCGGGAAGGTCATGGCCACGCTGGAATGGGGGAGACTGGGGGGGCTGGAGCTGGGAGGGCGCCCAGAGGGGACTGGACCCATCCCTGACCTTGTCCCCGCCTCAAGGAACGGAGGGGTTAAACGCCATCACCAGCGCCACCAGTGCCACCAGTGTCACCAGTGCCACCAGTGTCACCACTGCCACCAGTGTCACCACTGCCACCAGTGCCACGGCCACGCGCGAGCCCCGGGCTCCCTCTCGTGGCGTCTCGTCCCGTCTCACTGCGTGACCGAGGCACCCTCGGGGACCCGGGGGGGCAGCGACAGCCGGGACAGCGCGGCCGGGGGGCCTGGCCGGGGGTGTCCGGTCCGGGGGCTCCGAGCGGGGGGTCCCCAGTGCCCCCCGGCCAACCCCGCCCGTCCCCAGCCCCCTGTGGCAGAACCCCCGGGACACGCCTGGGCGCGGGGCCGGGGTGCGGCTCCTGTCCCGGGGGTGCCGGGGGATGTTGGGGGGTCCCGGCTGTGCCCCCCATCCTCCCCCGGAGCTCCGCGGGGCCGGACCCGGCGCGGTGTCGGCAGGTGGCAGCAGCGACTTTCGGCAGCGCCGGGATGCGGGGGCTGCCCGCAGTGACCGCACCTCCTGCACCCCCTGAACCCCCTGTACCCCCGGTATCCCTCACCCCTGCACCCCCTGAACCCCCTGTACCCCCGGTATCCCTCACCCCTGAACCTCCTGAACCCCTGAACCCCCTGTACCCCCTGTATCCCTCACCCCTGAACCTCCTGAACCCCTAAACCCCCTGTACCTCCTGTATCCCTCACCCCTGCACCTCCTGAACCCCCTGAACCCCCTGTACCCCCTGTATCCCTCACCCCTGAACCTCCTGAACCCCTAAACCCCCTGTACACCCGGTATCCCTCCACCCCTGCACCTCCAGAACCCCTAAATCTCCTTTACCCTTTGTATCCCTCCACCCCTGAACCTTCTGAACCCTTAAACCCCCTGTACCCCTTGTATCCCTCATTCCCTGCACCTCCTGAACCCCTAAACCTCCTGTACCCCCTGTATCCCGCATCTCCTGCACCCCCTGAATCCCCTGTACCTCCTGTATCCCGCACCCTTTGCACTCCCTGAGCCCCCTCCTCGCTCCCCACCCTACACCCCCGCATTCCCTGTATCCTGCACCCCACATCTCCCTCAGCACCCTCTAAGGACGGCACTCAGCCCCCCCCTGCACCCCCCAGCACCCCGCCCATCTCCCCCAGGGCAGGACCCCAAATCCAGCACCAAGACCCCCCAGAAGCTCCCAGTGGGTGCCCACGCAGGGCTGGGGTCTGGGATGGGGTGCAGGGAGGGGTTTGGGGTGTCACGGGGACGGGCAGTGAGGGATGGGGGTGACCGAGCTGCTCCAGGGTCACACCTGGGTCACCTGGGGAGCGTCCCCAGATCTGCCAATGTCCCTCTGTGCCACCATCATCCCCCAGGGTTGGGACTGTCCCTCGTGAGGGACATCCAGAGGGTCTCTGCACGTCCCTCGTGGGCCGCACAGGAGGCCCCACACCACGGGACTGATTTAGGGACAATTTTTGGTGTCACAGGGCTGTGGGCTCTGTGCTCAGCTCCTGTCAGAGCCCAGCCCAGTGAGGGAGAGGAGGGACAGGACGGGCTGGGGGTGAGGGGTGGGACAGCTGGCGGCCTCCCAGGTGTCCGTCTGGTGCTGAGGAGCGTCTGCGGAGCCTGAGTGCGTAATTAGAGCTGCGACTTAATTGGCAGACGGGAGACTCGTGACGGGCGTCGTGTGACTGGAATAGTGATGGGCTGGGGAGGTGGAGGAGGCTCCGCACTGCACGGGGAGCCCGGAGGGGACCAGGGGGACCAGGACACCCCAAAAAAGCCTTGTCCAGTGGTGGGAAAGGGGAGGGGACAGCGGAAGGACAAGCACAGCATGGGCTGTCCCATGGGCCCAGGGACAGCCAGGACCTGAGCCCCTCAAAGGGACCTCAGTGCCTTGGTGACATCCCAGGGCACCTGCTGGGCATGGCAGATGTCATGGGGTTGGCAAAGAGCAATGCTCCTCCTTTCTTTGGGAAGGGGGAAAGGAAAAAGCCAAGGAATTGTGGTGTTAGCTGTGCTCAGCCTCTGGAAAAATACCAGGACACATCCAAAACCCTCCTGGGGGAGCCTGGGAGGCAGCGGGATGACAGGGACCAGCCTTGTCACATCTGCCAGCAGCCACATGGGGCCTGTCCCATGGGCTGGGGCTCAGCCTCGGCTCCCTCTCAGCACAGGATGGGGTCCAGGGAGTCCCTGCTTTTGTGTGCCAGTCCCTCCATCCCGCTGCTGGGGCACTTGGAATTCCCTCTGCGGGGACAGGGAAGCGCTGCTGCTGCTGCTGGAATGGAGGCACATCCTGCTGGGAGCTCGGCTTTGCATTCCTGGAGCTGCTCTGGCATCATTTGTGTCAGAACTCGGGGTTTGTGACGCTGCTCCAGGTGTGCAGGCCACGGAGAAAGCGCCATCAAGAGCCAGAGCACGGCGCTGACTCCTGCCCAGCCTCGTGTTCTGGTCAGGGAAGGCTCAGGGGAAGCAGAAGCCCGGCCTGGAGCCTCCCCCTGCAGGGCTGTGCCCAAATCCTGCCCCTTCCATCCCTTCAGGGCTGTGCCCAAATCCTGCTGCTTCCATCCCTGCAGGGCTGTGCCCAAATCCTGCCCCTTCCATCCCTGCAGGGCTGTGCCCAAATCCTGCCCCTTTCTCCTGCAGGGCTGTGCCCAAATCCTTCTGCTTCCATCCCTGCAGGGCTGTGCCCAAATCCTGCCCCTTCCATCCCTTCAGGGCTGTGCCCAAATCCTGCTGCTTCCATCTCTGCAGGGCTGTGCCCAAATCCTGCCCCTTTCTCCTGCAGGGCTGTGCCCAAATCCTTCTGCTTCCATCCCTGCAGGGCTGTGCCCAAATCCTGCCCCTTCCATCCCTTCAGGGCTGTGCCCAAATCCTGCTGCTTCCATCTCTGCAGGGCTGTGCCCAAATCCTGCCCCTTTCTCCTGCAGGGCTGTGCCCAAATCCTGCCCCTTCCATCCCTTCAGGGCTGTGCCCAAATCCTGCTGCTTCCATCTCTGCAGGGCTGTGCCCAAATCCTGCCCCTTTCTCCTGCAGGGCTGTGCCCAAATCCTGCCCCTTTCTCCTGCAGGGCTGTGCCCAAATCCTGCTGCTTCCAGCCCTTCCATCCCTTGCAGGGCTGTGCCCAAATCCTGCCCCTTCCATCCCTGCAGGGCTGTGCCCAAATCCTGCCCCTTTCTCCTGCAGGGCTGTGCCCAAATCCTGCCCCTTTCTCCTGCAGGGCTGTGCCCAAATCCTGCTCCTCCAGCCCAGCCACGTGTGCCTGGATTTTGGGGGGCCCCCCAAGCTCAGCACAGGTGGCTCCAGTGAGGGTCTGAACACTCCCCTCTATTCCGGGGCTCCCACTCCTCCCCTGCACCTTCTCCAGTGCTGAAGTGATGAAATTTTAATCTGCTGCCAGGCAGGAGATGAAAGGGAGGCACCGGAGGCATTTCCCTGGGATGCAGCACGGACATGGACACGGTACTGGGAATTGTCATCATCCAGACTCGGGAATGGCGCGGGTTTGGCAGGACGGGGCTGTCCCCTGGCTCTGGAAAAGGATTTTTGGTTCTCCTTTGGGTGTCTGTCGCTCATCCAGGAAGGACCTTTGGGGACCATCTCTCACTGTGCCCCCCAAGCACCACGGTGCCATGCATGGCCAGAGGTTCATGGGCAGAGGGAAGGTGCCCACACCAAGCCCCTCACACCCGATTCCCTCCCCTCTTCATCCCTCTGGATGGATGAGCAGAGGGAAACCATCAGCCCATCAACCAAACCGCAGGGACCAGGCTTGGCACAAATGTGGGGACCCCGCTGATGCTCCCCGGAGTCCCCACCACCAGATGAACACCTGGGACAGACGGACAGTGAGGGACACACAGCCCTGGTCCCGCCACCCCACACCCACAGCACGGCCGGGTGCTCCCAGTCAGAGCTGTCCGTGGGTGCTGGAATCTGCCAGCCGTGCCCAGTGCTGTGCCCAGTGCCACCCATGCCGTGCCCAGCCCCTCACGGGGGTCACAGCGTGTCCCCTCTCCAGTGTCGCATGATTTGGCAGCCGAGCTGGGACTTGGGTTCTGTTCCCATCGCCAGCCAGCGTCAATCAGAGGGTGCCGGTTAATTAACCTGCAGGCACCGCTAATTCCAGAGGCGCCTCGTGTCCTCTTCCCACGGAATTCAGCGCCCGGTGACTCGCAGGGGCTGTGTGACACCCCGGCGGTGACACGTCCCCGCTGCTGCGCCCCGGGGCTGCTCTCGGCAGGGACTGGGACCCCCGGTGGCCCGGGCAGCCCCCGGGAGGGCAGTGCCGAGACCCCGGCGGGGGCGGGAGGGGCGGGCCGGGGAAACTGAGGCAGAGAGCGGGGCCGTGCTGGGCGGGGGGCCCGAGCCGCCCCCGTCCCGCCGCCCCCGGGGCCGGGGGAGGGACCGGAGCGGGGCTGCCCGGCGCTGCAGCGGGCGGAGCCGGGGCTCGGCGGGGCCGCCTCCCGGTCGAGCCCAGCCGTACCGAACCGAACCGAACCGAGCCGAGGCGAACCGAGGCGAGCCGGGCGCTGCCGGGCGGAGCGGAGCCGCGCCGCACCGGGCGGCACCGGGCGGCACCGGCGGTACCGGCGGCACCGGCCCCGGCGCTCTCCGCGGTGCTGAACGGCTCCGCCGCGCCCGCAGGACGCGCCGCCGGCGGGGCCCGGCCCGGCCCGGCCCGGAGCGGCTCGGCCCGGCCCCGAGCGGCCGCGGGGGATGGAGCCCTTCCTCGGCTGCACCGGCGCCGCGCTCCTGCTCTGCTTCAGCTACGCCGGTCTGCACCCGGTGGAGGCAGGTACGGGCGGCCGGGCCCCGGGAGAGGATGCCGGGGCTGTGGGGAGGGGGCTCGGGGCGAGGAGAGACCCCCGGGGGGGAGCAGCGTGAGCGGGCAGGGCTGCGCCGAGGGGACGGAGTTTGGGGGCGCCGGGACTTTGCCGGGAATTGGGTGCGGGAGCGGCGGCGGCTCCGGACACGCAGCCCCGCGGCACCGGGCTCGGGCAGGGTCCCCGCGTGGCATCCCCGGGCATCCCCGGGGAGAGCGGCTCGGGGGGATGTGGGAACGGGGAGAGGGAGAGAAGCCCCTTACCCTGCGCTGGGCAGGGGCAGGGGGAGGTTTTGGGCACCTGAGCAGCGGCCCCGGTTCGTGTCACGGGGCTGAACTGGAGCAGAGGGGGCAATGCCAGGTCTGCTCTGGAAATGCCCCTTCCCGGCTGCCCAGGGCCCAGCCAGGCTCTGCTGGGAGCCCTGGGGATACTGGGGAAGTACCGTGGCCCCACAGGAACCACGGTGGCCCCACAGGAGCCACCTCTCCAGGGGCACTGCACATCCCGGCCACCAAAACCAGGCCCCTCCGAGCTGAGCAGGTCACCTGGAGTGGGGATCTTTGGTGAAGGCAGAGGTCCCTGTGAGCTGGACCTAATTTTGGAGCTACCAGGATGGACCCAAGTCCACTCTGGCCTCCACTGGCCCCAGCAGCCCCTGTGTGGGTGCAAACTGGGCAGTGCTGGTGGAGCTCCCCCAAAGCAGACACCCTCCCGGGCTGTGAGGGCTGTCTCCTTCTCTGGCTGCAAGATGTTGTGGAACAGCTGCTTTGATTCACAGGCTGCTGATTGCTGGGATATCTCGCATTCCAGGAGGCTGGGGGTGATTTTTAGGGATGCAGAGCTCCAGGGAGTGGGAATTCCTTGGCTCCAGCCAGCCCTGGAAGTTGCTGGAGTTACACTGGGCCTGCAGCAAGCCCTGGGTGCCTCCAGCTCTGCCACCCGTCCTTGGCCGGGCATTGGCCTCTGAAGTTGCTGTTTCACAAGTGCCAGATCCGGGGAGATTAATGAAACATTCCCAAAGGGAGGCAGCGAGGAGGAAAACACCGCGGCACAATGGAGGCAACGCCTGCAGTTGTGACAGCACTCGGGGCTTTCTCTAAACTAGGCCACTTCCCTGCTCCTCCTTATCCTTGGATCACCTCGCTTGGCATCCCGGAGTAAACAGGGAGTTGTGTCCCTGCCCAAAACCTCCTCCTGCTCCTGCCTGGGCTGGGAGGTGCCCGTGTCATGTTCTGGGAGCTCAGGGTGAGCTGTGTGTGACTTTGGTGTGGCCCCACTGCCTCCTCCTCCTCCTCCTCCTGTGGCACCGGTGCCAAGGGTCCTGACGAGCTCTGCCTGCAGCCAGGTGAGGCAGAGAACTCGTGCTGGCCCTGTTTGCCAGAGCAGGAGCAGAGGGATGAGGGCACCGAGTGATTTTCCCAAGGTCACACAGAGGTAGCGGCAGCGTCACCGCGTGCCCAGCCCTGCCTGGTGATGTGGCCACCAGGCCACCAAGGAACGCAAGCCAAGAGCCACTGAAAGAGCCCATGGGGAGGAAATCATTCCCATGGGGAGGAAATCACTCCCAGGCAGGGATGGAGGCTCCCCTTTGGAGCCAGAGCTTGTGTGAGTGGGTTTAAAATAATTCCTGTCACGAAAGATTAAAGCTGTCGTTCCCCAGAGGGGACTGGGGCAAAGTCCCCCCTGGCAGTGCCAGGGCAAGGGCTGGGGAGTGGCACCGAGCACAGGCCCTGCTCTGAACTCAGGGATTTTGGCCAGGCAGGACCGTTTTTTGCCAAGGTGATGCCAAGGTGAGCGAGGAGGGGAAGCAGGAGGACGAGGAGGTTGAGAAATGATCTCCACACCAACGCTCTCTGGCAGCCCCCAAATCCCACCTGGGTGGGCGATGCCCTCCCACCATTCCCACTGCTGCCAGCTCCAGAGGGTCCCTGAGGAAACCCTCGGGATGGTTGGCAAGGCAGGAATAGGATTTAATTTTCCTCTTGCTCCCCTCCTCCTCGTTAGGCTGAGCTAATGAAGAGGGGGAAGCTGAGCTGGGCTCGGGGCACTGCTGAGGAGTGGGGTGATGATGGAAGACCCCAAAATAGGCCAGGGCCCCTGTGACTTGCAAAAAGCCTCGCTGCGAGGTGCCAGCCCCTGGAGCAGCTCAGTTCAGGTTTATTTTTGTGAGATGGAGAGCAGAGGTGACAGACACATTGCTCAGGTGGAACCTCCCCTGCCAGCACAGCTCTCAGGACCTGGGCAGGCTCCGGACTGAGGAGCCCCTTCACAGCTCCCCAAAGAGGTGCCAAACCCCCCCTGGCTGGGTTCTGCTCACTGCTCAGCTCTGAAGTGTGATGTTTTCTGCAGTCCTCACCCCCTGAGCCACTGCAAAGCACCCTCACCCCTCCCCAGGCAGGAAAGGACAGCAAAGCAAAGGTGACAATCTGACTCCAGGTGCTGATTCCCAGCCTGTCCGTGCTGGATGTGCTCCCCCGAGCCCGCGGAGCTGGGATCACCCATGGATCAGGGGGAGAAACAAACTCAGCGCACTCAAGAGAGCAACAAAAGGTCTCACAGATATTTGGAAACAACAAACCAACCCATCCCAGCCCTTTCCCTGCATCCCAGAGGCCGGGGAGATTCCTGGCCGGCTGACGGCTGCCGTAAGCACTTTATTGATTTCAGCGTGGGAGGGATTTAATTGGGATGTGGAGGTTTCTCACCCCCGTGTCAGGCTCTCAGCAGGGATGGTGCTGTGAGAGGCAGCCAAGGTTGAGCCATCCTCATCCAAACTCTGTCTCCTGCTGGGAATCTGCTGGTGGGAAAGGGAGATTCCTCCCGGAGAGATGTGCTTGCAGTTATTAACCACGCACTCGGGGTCCTCCGGCGAGCGCCATCCCTGTGCTGCTCCTGGATCCATCCTCTCCCTTCGGATGTTCATTGCTAAACAAACTCTTGCTGCTTTATGAAGTGCCCAGAGGCTGAATGAGGGCCTGGATCGAGTATAATTCAGTTAAAAGCAGGGATGTATTGAGCAATGAAGCTGCAAATCTTTATGGGTGCAGTAAAAAGCGGGATATAAGAGCAGAGCTGGGTTGGGAGCAGGAAAAATCCCAGGAAAGTCTGGTGCCAGCATCTAGTGATGTCCAGGAAATTCCCAGCCTTCCTCAGCCCTCTGATTTCCCTGATATTCCAGAGGTGTGAGCTGAGGGGAGCTGGACAAACCCGTGGCGCTGAGTTCTCTGTGGATATTTGGATAAAACATGTCACGATGGCAACGACTCTGCTCCAAGTTTAAACCCACATTTAAACCCAAATTGTGGCACTGGGGAGACCTGAGAGAGAATCCTGCCTTTCTCTGGGACTCTCCAGGGTAGAAATATTCCTTCTTTTTGCCCTGAAGAATTCCCAAAGGCTGGCTGGCCACAATCTGTGCTCCCTGAAAGGGCTCAACGCTCCCTGGCAGCGCTTCCAGCACGTTTGGAATCAGCCCCAGAGCCAAGGGCTGGGCAGGAGGGGGCTGCTGGCCTATTAATATCCCATTTTTATGGGCAAGTGGGCGGTCAGCAGGAAATAATTGCCTCTTTCCCAGCTGAAGAACCACCAGTTGGCCTCTGTGCTCTTTGAAACTGCTGGATCTCAGCAAACATTCCTGCTTCCCGTGGGGCTGGGAGCGGGATGGGCCCTGCTCCCACACGCTCCCCTGGGGCTCCCTTCGTTCAAACCCTCGGGAATGCTGAGCAATGTGCCAGCCCTTCCTACACAGCCCATAAAACCCACAAGCAATTAACAATCCAGGGATGGGATCCATGCTGGGAGAGCTCGGAGAGGCAGCAAAAGCAGCTCGGAGTGGATCCACACTCGGGGAGAGGGCAGAAAACATCACAGGGATTTTAGGGATGCTTCTTTTAGGTTGTGTCCTTCCATCTCCTGCATCCACAGGGAAGGCTGTGTGCAGGAATCAAGAATTCTGGGAATCGAGGCTGGAATTCACTTGTTCCTGCAGGAAAGGGCAGCTGGAAAGCAGGGAATGAGCTGTTTCAGAGCCTCAGCTCACCAGAGCATGTCCCTGGGGCTCTGAGGGAGCTCAAGCCCTTCCCAGCAAGGAAGGAGCTGCTTGGGAGAGGAGCTGAGTGAACTGGAAAATGCTGGGAATGCAGCACAGCCTCAGCCATGGGGGATGCAACTCCAGGCACCTCCACCTGACTGGAGAGGTGAATCCAGGGGGTGTTGGGGGTCCTTTGGCTGGGGAGATAAATCCAGGAATGTGCTCTAATTCCAGATCTACAGCCTGGACTTGGCTGGCCTGAGGTGACCTCCAGGGGTTTGATATTTCCACAGGTTCTTCCTTTCCCTTTCCCTTTCCCTTTCCCTTTCCCTTTCCCTTTCCCTTTCCCTTTCCCTTTCCCATCTCCCTCCTCCTTCCCCCTCTCCCTCTCCCCTCTCCCCCTTTCCCTTTCCCTCTCCCCTCCCTCCCTCTCCCTTTCCCTTTCCCTTTCCCTTTCCCTTTCCCTTTCCCATTCCCTTTCCCTCTCCCTCTCCCTCTCCCTTTCCCTTTCCCTCTCCCTCTCCCTCTCCCTTTCCCTTTCCCTTTCCCTTTCCCTTTCCCTCTCCCTCTCCCTCTCCCTCTCCCTTTCCCTTTCCCTTTCCCTTTCCCTTTCCCTTTCCCTTTCCCTTTCCCTTTCCTTTCCTTTTCCCTTTCCTTTCCTTTTGTCTTTGTGGCCCAGGCACCTCCCTGATCCTACAAGACACCCCCATTGGGGTTTGGACACCCCAATATTCAGCATCTCCCCCATTCCCAGGTGACAGCAGCAGTGCGATGGAGACAAAAACCTTTTCCCTGCTCTTTTCCCACCCATCCCACCAAAGCTACATCTCCCAACTCCCAGGGAAGCGCCTCCTCTTCCTCGTGCCCGCAACGAAGCCGGGGACGAGCCGTAAAATTTGCGCGTGGCTCCAATTAAAACCCAACAATAACGAGGAAAACATTTAATGGAAGGCTGGGAGGGGTTCCCAGCGTGGGGAAGGGATTGAGGATCATCTCCAGGGCTCAGGATTTCTTGGTGCACAGCGGAGGCTCCGACCTGCTCCTGCCAAAAGGGCCCCAGCTGCGGCGGAACCGGGGAGGGCTGGGGCACATGGGCCTGGGGGACGGGAGATTTCGGAGTCTGTGGGAAGGAAACGAGATGGGATTTTAGAAATCCTCCGTTCTTAAGCTGCTCTCCACGTTTAAAAGTCCTGATTTCGGCTTCAATCAGCAGGGTTTTTGCTTAATGAGGCGCGGGGCGATCGCTGGAGGATTTTTCCGTCTAAATTTGGCCAAAGATCCTCTGCCAGTTTGCGGGGTGGGATTTGCTCCAGGATTCTGCACTGGGATGGAGTTAAAATGCCAAACCAGGAATTTTGCACCATTCCTTTAAGGAGCAGGCAGGGAACGTGCTGCCCCTCAGCAGCTCTGGATAAAAACTTGATCCACAACCCATTCCCTGCCATCCCTGCAGCATTCCCACCCTCTGTGCCCGCTCCCAGAACACCAGCAGCTTTCCTGGATGCCACAGGCACAGAAGCAAAGTTTCCATGAGTTGCACGTGACTCCAAAAGGAAGCAAAAATTCGGATTTGGCACCTCGAGGCCCCTGCTGGAGCTGCCGACCCCCTGCAGGCAGCTGGGAAATGACAGGAATTGCACCTTTCCCACCTGATCTCAGCCAGGCTGGCACTAACAAAGAGCTGCAACAGGGCCAGGGAGCCAAAAGTCGTGTGGAATATTTTGGAACAGTGTTTTAGGTCTTAGGAAGTCATGATCTCATCATTTCAGCTCCTGGGAACGGGGAGAAAAGAGAGCTCGTGGATGAAAATTTCGGTTCCAAATTATTCCCGCAGCTCTGGGAGCAGGAAATTCATTTTCCTGAGTTTGTGTTTCTGTCAAACACGGTTTAATTCTCTTTTTAGTGTTTTTTTTATGCTGGTTTGACACCACTGGTTTGGGTGCAGCAGTGAAAGGGAAGGCACACTGGGATCTGCTGCCCTGGATTCCTGGATTTTAGAGCTGCTGACTTCACTACCCCATCCCTCTCCCAGGTATTCCTACAAAGAAAGGTTCTAGAATGTTCCTGACCACCCACTCCAGGTGATTTCTCCCTCACCTCCATCCAGATTCCAGTTTTGGAGGTTTCAAGCTCTGGGTTTCAGCTTTGCCGAGTGTTTCCCTCCTGCCTCGCAGCTCCGCACCCTCTCCCACCACTTCCCAGAAGAGTTTTTTGCTTTCCACCCTCTCCCACCACTTCCCAGAAGAGTTTTTTGCTCTCCTCCAGCTCTTCAAGGTCTTCCCAACTCCCCCACATCTTCTGCCACCAGGAAACTCGGGCACTTTTTATGCCGTGCCTCCCTCAAGGTCACAAATTTCAAACCCGAACACTCAGAGTGCTGCTCCCTTTCCCCAGCTTTTCCCAAGATCTCTGCCCCTGTGGGGTTAATTCGTCCCTTTTCAAAACCCTCCTCCAATTGAAGCTGGCTAAGTCAGTGGTAACTCCTAAAGAAAAATAAATTTAGCTAAAAATACTCAGGGGAAGACAAGCATGGATGGAACAGTGCAGAGGGAAGGGCGAGGAGCTCGGCTGCAGCTGGAGACTGTTTTGTCTCCCATCCCTCAACTCGGTCATGTCCTCCGTATGTTCCAGCAAATCCATCAGGCATGACTCACAGACCTTCCCCGTGCACATTCCTGTCTGCTGACCGCCCCTTCCTAAATTTAGACTCGACTTTTGTTGGTTCAGCCACGGGGGAAGGTGAGGAGCTGCAGACCCACGTCCCTCCCTCGTGTCGCTTTGGAAGGGATGTTTGTTCCAGCGTGGGGAGGAGGATCTGGCTCCCTCCTCGGCGTGTCCTTGGCCCTGCTGCTGCAGGGAGGGTGAGGATGAGGGTGAGGAGTGATCCCATCCTCCAAGAATGGGAATTCTGCCTCATCCCATGAGGTTCTGGGAGATGAGAATGCTCTGGGTCAGCACCGACTCCATCCATGACATCCCTCTGTGCAATCACAGAGATTTCCTGCTCCTCCTAAAATCCCAAATTTGTGTGAATTCAGCCGTTCAGTGACTTTTTATTCTCACTGAGGATCAGCCTGGCTCGAATGGTTTGTGCACACATCCCATTCCTCAGGGTCTCCCTGCTGGCTGTGAAAGGAAGGAGGGATCACTGTGCCAAGTGACCTTCAGCTGGGGAATTCTGTGCTCCTGTTATTGCTCTGCTCCCCGGGGGAACATTCACCAGGAGTGATGTCAGACACTGACACCACAGCTTGAATATTTCCAGCCCCATCCAGGCGGCTGGGAATGACCATAAATCCATCAAGTGTCACCGGAGACGGGCACAAGTGCAGCCCTCTTGTACTGGTGACCTGTCCTAGCCTCAAAGGGGTGGTTAAAATGAAATAAAAATGTTATTTTTTAAAATAAAAGTCAGGATATAAAGGTTCTTCTTCGCCCTACTGACCTCCTGGGGCTGCTCAGAGCACTCACTGCTTTGGGTTCAGGGCACAAGCTGGAGATTGTGAATTAAATGTGACCAGAGGAGCAGGAACAGAGTCCAGCTGGAAGAGCTGTGCCAAGGCTGGGAGGCAAAACCTTCCCTGGAGATGCCAGAAAGGCTTTGGACTGGGCAGCTCCCTTGGGAAGAGGCTCCTGGCGAGGTTGTGCAGGAGCCCAGCTCTCCTTGGCAAGGCTGGGAGCATCCTGCTGGAAATTCAGCTGCGCTCTGGAACTGGGAATAAACCCAGAGCCTCAGGCTGCTGCTTTCCTGGCCTGCCCTCTCCATATTCCAACATCCAGCGAGCCGTGGCAGCGTGTGCTGGCAGCTCCGAGTGGATGCTCGCTGGATGTGCTCTGACAGCGGCCACAAAACCTTTCAAGAAATGTTTTCTGCCAGGGAAAAGCAAAAGAAACTCTCCTGGTTACTCTGCTCCATTTCAAACCTCCAGAGTTCGCTCATCAAAGTCAATTTTGTGTGCGCTTCCAAGGCAGGGCTGGAATTTCCTCCCAGCTGTCACTGTCAGGGAACAACAGGGAAAAATGTGGCTGGGGAGGAGGGGATGAATGAGCTGCTCAGGGCTCGGCTGTGGTGTTTGAGAAATTCTTCTCAAGGGTTGGGTATTTCACACATGGAGTTGTGGAATGGTTTGGGTTGGAAGGGACAGAAGGATCAGCCAGTGCCACCCACAGACACTTTGCACCATCCCTGGTTGCTCCAACCTGGCCTTGGACACTTCCAGGGATGGGGCAACCTCCAGCACCCTCCCAGGGAAGGATTTTTTCCCTACATTTAAACCTCCAGCACCCTCCCAGGGAAGGATTTTTTCCCTACATTTAAACTTTCAGCACCCTCCCAGGGAAGGATTTCTTCCCTACATTTAAACCTCCAGCACCCTCCCAGGGAAGGATTTTTTCCCTACATTTAAACCTCCAGCACTCTCCCAGGGAAGGATTTCTTCCCTACATTTAAACCTCCAGTACCCTCCCAGGGAAGGATTTCTTCCCTACATTTATCTTAAATTTCCCCTCTGTTAGTTTGAACCCATGTTAAATGTAACTCACGTTCCCAGCTGACATCACCTCGCTCCTCCCTGGGAATGGAGACCTGGAGTACCTGCAGTTCCCAGGTCACTTATCCAAAATGGATCCTCAGGAAGGTTCTTTCCTTGTCCTCCCTGTGTCTCCTGCTCCTGTAAAGGCTCTGCTCTCCCTCCTTGCAGACAGCCCGTCGGCTCCAGTCAATGTCACAGTCAAACACCTGAAAGCCAACTCGGCCGTGGTCACTTGGGATGTGCTGGAGGACGAAGTTGTCATTGGATTTGCAATTTCCCAGCAGGTACCGTGCCTAGAATCACCCAGTTCCAGCCACATCCATCTCCCCTCTAGGCCCTCTCCATTCCCAAATCCTCCTGCTGCAGTTTAAGCCATTCCTTCTCATCCTGTCCCTCGTGGTCCCGGAGGGGATTTGGCTCCCCCGTCCCCTTTGCAGTGCTGGTGGCTGCAGAGAGGGAAGGATCCCGATGGTTCCTCCACCTCCACGTGGTGGGCAGGGCAGGAATCGGTGGCCTTGGGGACAGCAGTGCACACAGGAGGCCTCTCCACCACTCTGTGCTCTCCTCTCTCGGCTTCCAGAAGAAGGACGTGCGGATGCTGCGCTTCATCCAGGAGGTGAACACCACCACCCGCTCCTGTGCCCTCTGGGACCTAGAGGAGGACACTGAGTACATTGTGCATGTCCAGGCCATCAGCATCCAAGGCCAGAGCCCTGCCAGTGAGCCAGTCCTCTTCAAGACCCCCAGGGAAGCTGAGAAATTGGCCTCTAAAAATAAAGGCAAGTGTGGGTGAGTTCCTATGTGGCCCCTGGGACACAGGGCAGTGCAGAGAGGAACCAGGATCCGGTGTGGTGAGAGGAGCTGGGAGAAATCCTGAGGGATGAACAGGAGAAACCCCATGGGATAAACAGGAGAAACCCCATGGGATGAACAGGAGAAATCCCATGGGATGAACAGGAGAAACCCCATGGGATGAACAGCAGAAACCTCATGGGATGAACGGGAGAAACCCTGGGGGATGAACAGGAGAAATCCCATGGGATGAACAGGAGAAACCCTGGGGGATGAACAGGAGAAACCCCATGGGATGAACAGGAGAAACCCCATGGGATGAACAGGAGAAACCCTGGGGGATGAACAGGAGAAATCCCATGGGATGAACAGGAGAAACCCTGGGGGATGAACAGGAGAAACCTCATGGGATGAACAGGAGAAACCCCATGGGATGAACAGGAGAAACCCCATGGGATAAACAGGAGAAATCCTGTGGGATAACAGGAGAAACCCCATGGGATGAACAGGAGAAACCCCATGGGATAAACAGGAGAAACCCCATGGGATGAACAGGAGAAACCCTGGGGGATGAACAGGAGAAACCTCATGGGATGAACAGGAGAAACCCCATGGGATGAACAGGAGAAACCCCATGGGATGAACAGGAGAAATCCCATGGGATGAACAGGAGAAATCCTGTGGGATGAACAGGAGAAACCCTGGGGGATGAACAGGAGAAATCCCATGGGATGAACAGGAGAAACCCTGTGGGATAAACAGGAGAAACCCCATGGGATGAACAGGAGAAATCCCATGGGATAAACAGGAGAAATCCCATGGGATGAACAGGAGAAATCGTGTGGGATGAACAGGAAAAACCCTGTGGAATAAACAGAACAAACCCTGAGGAATAAACACAATAAACCCTATGGGATGAACACACACCTGGGGCTGAGCATCCTCTCAGGATGTGCTGAGGGGACCCAGCAGACACAGCTGGAGGGGACAAAAGGTGACAGGGAGATGCTGCTGGAGGTGGCTGCTCCTTCTCCCGTTTCAGATGAGATTCAACAAGGTGAGAGGGAGGTTTCCAGCTCTGTGTTCTGATCCCTACAAGTGGAGAATGCCAGGGGAAGTTCCTGGCCAGCCTGTGAATTCAGGGGGAATCAGCCCCGCTGTGCTCACAGGGCACTTGTGGGCTCACAGAGCCTCCCACGCTTGGATTTCAGGGGAAAAAATACCCAGATGCTCCCACTTTTCTTACATTTTCAACATCTCTGCCAAATCCCAGAGAGCTGAGTTGGGAAGGGACCTCTTGAGATCACCCAGGCGGGGTCAGGCAGAGCAGGTTGTCCAGGATCACATCCAGCTGGGTTTTCAACATCTCCACAGAGAAAATCAGGCATTTCCTCACTGGCAACTCCTTCTCTTGCTCCTCTTAAGCCAAACCAGGCTGTTGGGTTCCACTCTGTGTGCTCTAGAAAATCAGGCCTGGAAGGCCCAGAGGGAGCCTCTTCCCTAGGCCCAGAGGTGACCAGGAAGCACATCCAGGACACCAGGGATGGACATGGGAAGAGGCTCACCTCTGGGCCTTCCAGCCCTGATTTTCTAGAACACACAGAGTGTAACCCAACACTCTGAGGGTTTTCTATCAGCAAAAATCCTGCTCCAAAGAGGGGCTGGCAGCGCAGGGCTGTGGGGACACCCGGGTCCCTCCCTGCCTGCTGAGGGCCTGGCCCGTTCCAGGCCTTTTGGCCGTGGTTCTGATGATGCGAGCCCTTGACTCTGTTTATTAAACTGATCTGGAGCCTGTAAATCCCCGATTGCTGTTTATCTGGAAGCACTAAAAGCAGAGCTGCTCCTTTCCTGGGGGCCTGACTGTAATCTCCTTAATGCTCTGAAGCCAAGGAGGAGAATTCTGCCCTGCAAAAAAAAAAAAAAAGGCTCTGCTCCTTTCTGAATCCCAGGGCTCCGCTGAGAAAACCTCCAGCCAGGCTCTCCACGCTGCCGAGCCGGAGCTGCTGGAGCATGCAAGGCTTTGTGACAGGCGCAGATGGCACGGACAGGGACAGGGACAGCGCAGAGAGCAGCCACGGGGACAGATGACATGTGGGCTCACAGGCCTGTGGAGCCCTGTCCCACTGCTCCTCCCTCGTCCTGTCCCCTAAGGATGGCACAGAATGACGGGGTGAATCCTGGAATCCCCAGATGGTTTGGGTTGGAAGGGACATGAACACATCCAGTGTCACCTCCTGCCATGGGCAGGGACACTTTTCACCATCTCAGGTTGTTCCAAGCCCTGTCCAAGCTGGTCTTGGGCACTTCCAAGGATGGGGCAGCTCCAGGATCTCTGGAAAATCCATTCCAGCTCCTCACCATCCTCACAGGGAGGAATTCCTTCCCAAATCCTAACCCAGGTGCCCTAAGGGGTCTCTGTACTCTCTCCCTGCTGGCTCTGCCCCTGATTGGGGTTGGGGGCTCTCCTGAACCAGGCTCTGAGCTGGGTTTTGGGGTCTCACGGTGTCTCTTTGCCCTTGTGCAGATGAGGTGACAATGAACACATCCAGTGCCACCTCCTGCCATAGGCAGGGACACTTTTCACCATCCCAGGTCGCTCCAAGCCCTGACCAAGCTGGCCTAGGACACTTCCAAGGATGGGGCAGCTCCAGGATCTCTGGAAAATCCATTCCAGCCCCTCACCATCCTCATCCTTTGGGAAACCTTTCCCAAATCCTAATCCAAGTTGGCCTAAGGAGTCTCAGGACTCTCTCCCTGCTGGCTCTGCCCCTGATTGGGGTTGGGGGCTCTCCTAAACCAGGCTCTGAGCTGGGTTTTGGGGTCTCACGGTGTCTCTTTGCCCTTGTGCAGATGAGGTGACGATGAAGGAGATGGCGAAGAAAAACCAACAGCTGCGAGCGGGGGAAATCCTCATCATTGTTGTGGTGTTGTTTATGTGGGCAGGTCAGTCCTAACTCCCCCAAAAACGTGTAAAATCCATGGGATATCCCTTGGGAATGCCTGGCTGCACGTGGAATCCTGGAAAAATCTGGGAATAATCCCTTTCTCTCATAAAAAGCACGGAGTTCTCAGCTGTGAGGGAGCCTCAAGTTGGGTTTTGCACCTCGAGTTTGGTCCAGCAGGAAGCAGAAAATGGATTTTTCCCTGTGGTTAATCCTGTAATCTCATTTTTTTCCAGACTGCCTTGATTACAATGCCCTCAAACCACAAAATCATGGAATGGTTTGGGTTGGAAAGGACACAAAGTTAATTTTGTTCCACCCCGACCTTCCACCAGAGCAAGCAGCTCCAAGCCCTGACCAGGAATATTTCCAGGGATGGGGCATCCAAATACCCAACAGGATTTGCCTTGAGTCCTTCAGATATTACAGATTGCAGTAAATTTCTGGATATTATACGGCTCAAATGCTCAGGCAAAACAGAGATTTCAGAGTCTTGCTCTCCACACTTTATATATATTTATATTTATATTTATATTATATTTATATTTTTTTA
Source organism: Eopsaltria australis (assembly GCA_034509425.1). Classification (NCBI taxonomy): domain Eukaryota; kingdom Metazoa; phylum Chordata; class Aves; order Passeriformes; family Petroicidae; genus Eopsaltria; species Eopsaltria australis. The sequence continues at coordinate 75,660 of JAVTVJ010002191.1, read as the reverse complement.
TTTTTATTTTTATTTTTATTTTTATTCTTATTTTTATTTCTATTTTTACTTTTATATTTATTTCTATTTTTATTTTTATTTCTATTTTTTATATTTTTTCTATTTTTATATTTATTTCTATTTCTTTCCTATATTTATTTCTATTTCTATTTTTTATATTTATTTCTATTTTTATATTGATTTTTATTTCTATTTATATTTTATATTTATTTCTATTTTTTATTTTATTTTTGTTTTTATTTTTTATTTTTATTTTTTTATTTTATTTTTTATATTTTTTCTATTTTTATATTTATTTCTATTTCTATTTTATATTTCTATTTCTCTTTTTTATATTTATTTCTATTTCTATTTCTTTTCTTATATTTATTTCTATTTCTATTTTTATATTTATTTCTATTTCTTCCCTTATATTTATTTCTATTTCTATTTCTTATATTTATTTCTATTTCTATTTTTATATTTATTTCTATTTTTTATATTTACTTTTATTTCTATTTCTATTTTTATATTTTTTATATTTTGTCCTATTTTATATTTATAACATTTCTAAATTTCCCACAGTAATTTCCCCATCACAGAAGGGGATGGAGGAATCCAGCTGACACTGAATCAGACCCATATAGAATAATTTTTTTTACCCTTATTTGCATCTCCAGAGACTGGACAGCAATTATTTCAAAAGCCAATAACCAAACCTGAAGGAAATTAGAAGATTTCCAGAACCTTTAGGCCATGATTTTTTTTTTTTTCAGCATTTATGCCATGTTTTAATTGTTCACATCCCAATTTCAATGCCCTGCCAGGGAAAATAATCATGAATAATTACATGGGGTGAGTGAACAACAGCTTCATCTCCCGCTGCAGAATAATCTGAGGCTCGGATCAGCTGGCAACAAAGAATTTGCTAATCCCACAATTTCCCTTCCAGACAAATTACTGACATTTCAAAAGGAAAAAGGGTGTGGGGAGAATCTCTCTCCACATCAAATGGGTTCTTAAAAAAAAAAAACTCAATACACAAAAACCTCCTTCCAGCTTTTAACCTCTCCTGTAAGACAATATTTGGGCAAATCCAAATGGAACCAGTCTGGACTGAGCCAAGCCTCAGCTCTTGTATTTCTGGATTCTTTTTTTTCATGGCATTTTCCTTCTTTGTGCCTCACTTTTACCCAGAAAAATCACACGAGGTGTGGCTGTGGCAGATGTGTAGATTTTCCCCTGGAATCAGCCACTCACCCACATTCCCAAAGAAACGATTTGGGCCACTGTGTTTAATCTCAATACACAAAAACCTCCTTCCAGCTTTTCCTGTAAGACAATATTTGGGCAAATCCAAACAGAACCAGTCTGGACTGAGCCAAGCCTCAGCTCTTGTATTTCTGGATTTTTTTTCATGGCATTTTCCTTCTTTGTGCCTCACTTTTACCCACGGAAATCACACGAGGTGTGGCTGTGGCAGATGTGATTTTCTCCAGGAATCAGCCACTCACCCACATTCCCAAAGAAAGGATTTGGGCCACTGTTTAATCTCAATACACAAAAACCTCCTTCCAGCTTTTAACCTGTCCTTAAGACAATATTTGGGCAAATCCAAACGGAACCAGTCTGAATTGAGCCAAGCCTCAGCTCTTGTATTTCTGGATTTTTTTTCATGGCATTTTCCTTCTTTGTGCCCCACTTTTACCCAGAGAAATCACACGAGGTGTGGCTGTGGCAGATGTGATTTTCTCCAGGAATCAGCCACTCACCCACATTCCCAAAGAAAGGATTTGGGCCACCGTGTTTATCAACAAAGCTCCACATCAAATGGGTTCTTTAAAAAAATTCTCAATACACAAAAACCTCCTTCCAGCTTTTCCTGTAAGAGAATATTTGGGCAAATCCAAACAGAACCAGTCTGGACTGAGCCAAGCCCCAGCTCTTGTATTTCTGGATTCTTTTTTTCATGGCATTTTCCTTCTTTGTGCCCCACTTTCACCCAGGCAAATCACACGAGGTGTGGCTGTGGCAGATGTGTAGATTTTCCCCTGGAATCAGCCACTCACCCACATTCCCAAAGAAAGGATTTGGGCCACTGTTTAATCTCAATACACAAAAACCTCCTTCCAGCTTCTAACCTGTCCTTAAGACAATATTTGGGCAAATCCAAACAGAACCAGTCTGGACTGAGCCAAGCCTCAGCTCTTGTATTTCTGGATTTCTTTTCATGGCATTTCCCTTCTCTGTGCCTCACTTTCACCCAGGCAAATCACACGAGGTGTGGCTGTGGCAGATGTGTAGATTTTCTCCAGGAATCAGCCACTCACCCACATTCCCAAAGAAAGGATTTGGGCCACCGTGTTTATCAACAAAGCTCCACATCAAATGGGTTCTTAAAAAAAAATCTCAATACACAAAAACCTCCTTCCAGCTTTTCCTGTAAGAGAATATTTGGGCAAATCCAAATGGAACCAGTCTGGACTGAGCCAAGCCTCAGCTCTTGTATTCCTGGATTTTTTTTCATGGCATTTTCCTTCTTTGTGCCCCACTTTTACCCACGGAAATCACACGAGGTGTGGCTGTGGCAGATGTGTAGATTTTCCCCTGGAATCAGCCACTTCCCCACATTCCCAAAGAAAGGATTTGGGCCACCGTGTTTATCAACAAAGCCTGGGGGCACCTTCCACGCTCACTTTATAAAGAAATTCCTGATGTGATATTGAAGATTTCAATATATTTTGTATTAAGGGAGATTTTTCAGGGAGGGAAAAGCAGCATCTGCCTGGATCTCCTTCACCTACGTGTCTGGAATCAGCAGGCAGAGATGTTATTTGGTGGCAACATCACATAAAAGCTTCCCAGACAGACGTTTGCAGTCCTCTGACGCGCCACGGCTGCCCCTGCTTCCCTCTCCACGTGCCTGGGGGGGTGTGGGGGAGGAAATTTCCACTCTCAGCTGCTGCTGGTGCCCATTTGCAGGTGCTGGCAGGTTCAGAACCTCTCCTCTGCCAGCTCCAGCTCCTTGGCTTCCCCCTCCAGAGGACAGGCAGGGAGCAGAGGACACGCTTTCAGCAATTCCAGGAGCGGCGTTGGTGTTGGTGCAGGTCCAAAAGCAAGGCTTAAAACACTCCAGAACAGCGAGGCTGGAACATAATGAATCTTCTGTTGTCCTGACTAACTGGTTTAGCGTGGAATTAGGGGAAGGGAGGAGGCTGGCTGTGGTCTGGGAGGGACTGGGAATGCTGCCGAGGCTGGCCAGGAGGGGATGTGTGATCCCAGCTCGTTTTTGTGCTGTCTCCTGGCAGGGGTGATCGCCCTGTTCTGCAGGCAGTACGATATCATCAAAGACAACGAGCCCAACAACAGCAAGGAGAAAGCCAAGAGCGCCTCGGAGAACAGCACTCCCGAGCACCAGGGCGGGGGCCTCCTGAGGAGCAAGGTGAGAGCTGCAGGAACACAGGGATTTGTGCTAAATCAGCCCAAAAGTGTCGAAAATCCTCCCCAGCTGGGATTCAGGAAGGGAGCGCCCTCCACACCCACGGCTCTGCTGCTTCACTCCCGCCTCCCGCATCCTGCGTGGCCACGAGAAAATCAGATTTCAAGCCACGTTTTGGGATGATCTGAGCATTTCGGGATGATCTGAGTGTTTCTGGATGATCTGAGTGTCTCTGGAGAAAAAATTGAGCTCCTCAGGTCCTCCCACAACAGCACGTGGCAAAGAGGACACTGTTGTTGTAATTAACTGGAGTGTTAATCAGCAGGAGAAAGGGCGGTGACACGCACGGTGTTCAAGAGTAAATAGGTCAAAGCTTTTAGTTTATCCCAACTTATTTCGATTCATTTAACTTGTTGGTGTTTCTGTTATTTCAAGCCACGTTTTGGGATGATCTGAGTGTTTCTGGATGATCTGAGTGTTTCTGGATGAAAATCTGAGCTCCTCAGGTCCTCCCACAGCAGCACGTGGCAAAGAGGACACCGTTCTTGTAATTAACTGGAGTGTTAATCAAGAGAAAGGGCGGTGACACGCACGGTGTTCAAGTGTAAATAGGTCAAAGTTTTTAGTTTATCCCGACTTATTTCAATTCATTTAACTTGTTGGTGTTTCTGTTATTTCAAGCCACGTTTTGGGATGATCTGAGCATTTCGGGATGATCTGAGTGTTTCTGGATTATCTGAGTGTTTCTGGATGAAAATCCGAGCTCCTCAGGTTCTCTCACAGCAGCACGTGGCAAAGAGGACACCGTTCTTGTAATTAACTGGAGTGTTAATCAAGAGAAAGGGCGGTGACACGCACGGTGCTCAAGAGTAAATGGGTCAAAGCTTTTAGTTTATCCCAACTTATTTAGATTCATTTAACTTGCTGGTGTTTCTGTTCACATCCCCACTGCATTTATTTAGTATTTTAAATTGTTCACTGATTTAGGATGGTTCAGAAGCAGCCAAAACCCTCAACTCTGACCCTTTTCCATCACCATGAAGGGGTGGCAACGAGAATTTCCACAAAACTCAACCTGCGGATCGCCCTGAGCTCCGATGTGATTCTTCCCTTCTGTACATCCCTTTTTCCTTTGTTTTCTCTCCTAGTTCCCAAAAAACAAGCCCTCAGTGAACATCATCGAAGCATGACAGCCTTGACACCTGAGAGATGGACTCCATCCCTCACTCTCACTCTGCCTCTGAGCCGTGATGACCGGGGAGGTGAAACGTTGTCGTCGGAGCGATTTGCAAAACAAGACCTCGCGATTGTCACTGGCATCCACCTCCTCATCCGTGTCCTGCAAAACATCTGGCCAGGAAAGGGGAATCCTGCCCAAAAAAACCCAACCCTGACACCCAAACGAAGAAGATGGAGAAGAATCAGCGATGCTGGAGCGATCTGTGAATCACCTGGGTTGGAGAAGGTCTCACACTCTCCACCCTCACGCTCCGTCTTCTTGGACAGCTTTGCTGTTTTTTTTTGGGAATGCACAAGGTTCTGTTGTGTCTTTCTCTGGTCTCACTGTCACTCCATGCTGACAGCATTCCCAGGCATCCCTCTCCGAGCAGGAACGGGGGGAAGCTCATGGCAAACACCACCGAGGAGCCAAAGTTTGAAATTTTTGGCTGCTGCGCTCTCGGGCCTCGCTTCGTTCATCGATGTGTGTCGTGTCCTGCAGGTGGCTTTTTCCAACAAAACAACAACAACAAAAGGCATCCCCCAGTTTCCATCCTCACCAGGAGAACGTCCCTGGTTGTTCTCCAGCCAGGCTGCAGCACATCCTGCACCGTTGCTGTCTCTCCTCTCTCTCTCTCACACTGGTGCTCTTCACCTCAGACAGAAATCGGGGGACACTGAGGCACAGACCAACACGAGGGGACACCAGAAGCTGTTGTTCAGCTTCCAGGATAAATCTCAACCATTTTCTTCGTGGTGTTTCCAGCTGGACCTGAGTCCACCACCAATGGGATAAAAGGTCCATAAAAAAAATGTAGCCAGATAGCAAAAAAAAACAAAAACAAAAACAAAGAAAAAGACAAAATACCTGATGATATCGGTTGCTATGCAAGGTCTCCAGGGGCAAGAGCTGCTTATTGTGGAAGGCTCTGGCCTGAGGGGCCTTTTTTGTGAGGGCTTAAGTTCTTAAAATGCTTATTTTGGTAAAGTTTCTGGGTGGGAAGGGCTGGTTCTCCTGACAGGATGCTGCTGGAGACAGCCCTTCCCAAAAAAGGGATGAGGATGGATGGGGAAGGGGCTGGGCTTCTCCTCTCTCTGAGCGAGCGCTGGATGTTTGGAAGCTGGCAGGGTCCCTGGGGATTGCTGGTGCTCTGGAAAGCTGGGAGATGCAGGACCATGACGTGAAAAAAGATTTACTCTTTGTAGTGTGCCGTGGGGTATCTGTATTTATTGAACTCCTCCACAAGACCACGCCATTTGCACTTAGGGGATGAGGCAGGATCCCACTTTTCCCATCAAACGCCAACGAGAGGTTGGCCTGAGGAAGGCTTGGAGTTTTGTCACTCAGAGGAGCCTGGCTTGGGAGCTCCAGCCTGGCAGTGAGGAGCTGCCACCTCTCCTCTTCCACTGGCACCAGCTTTTCCCAAAGAATTGCTTTGGGAGGAAAAGCATTGGGAATTTCACCTGCTGACATCGCTGGTTCCAGCCAGGCCAACCCCAAAGGTGACTCCAGTGGATCCTTTGCCTGAACATACTCTTCCATCACCAAGAAGGAGAGGTCGCCACTTCTGATCCAGACAGAGCAATAAACATTTTATAATGTACAATAAAAGATTAAAGGCATCCCTCGTGTCCTTGTAATGCCTGAATTGAATAATTTCATATTCACCTGCTTTGAGCAGCACACCCTAGAATTGGGGAACTCTGTATTTCCCTAAAACCTAAACAGAACCTAAAAGATTTTATTTTTTTTTTTTTATTACAACCTCAAATATTTTCTCAGTGTCTGGGTGGAGAAACCCAGGGAGTTTCAGAGTTGGCTCTGAAAAAAAAAAATAAAACTCGCACCATAAATAGCAACCCCAGCCCTACCTAGCAAAATTCTTCAGCCACGTCTGTTATCTCCCAAGGAAGAAATAGAATTTGGAATCCACAAAGGGAGATTTAGGACAGATGGTACAGCATGTGCACAACGATAAGGGAAATGCTCTCTCCTAATCCTGGAGCTGACAGCCCTGGGAGAGCTGCTCCAGAGGAAATCCAGCCTGGGAATTTGGCAGGTTTGGGGGGTTTTGTGGGGCTGTTTTTAAAGCCAGTTGTCCCTAGGAATTCAGGCTATATCCCATTTTTTTCCCCCACTTGTTGCCCCCCAGGGACAGGTTGAAGCTATTTCTTTCCTGGCAGAGATGTGATCACTCGTTTGGTGGGACAGAATTAAATTTAAAGTGTCAGCGTGGGGCAGAGTTCAATATTCACACTTCAATATTCACATTCCAATTCCTGGAGTGGCAGGAGGTGTCAGGATTATTTTGATGCCCCTTAAATGAATCGAAGTTTGGAGAGTGAGGAAATGCTGTTTTTGAGGAGAAACAAATGTGGGCTGGCAGAGCTCAGCTCAGACAGGGACCCCAAACCACTCGGTTCGAGTGATTCCCTTCAAGGAAATGTTTCAGCCACTCTGAAGTGATGGAGTGAGTCCACACTTCAGGAAAAGGTTATAAAAGAAGAAAGTTATTTTAAATGCTGCTGTTGGGAGGGTCATAAACATCAAAGCTTTAACTGTCTGGGTATTAAATTCCACTGTAACCCATGAGAGTCAGACCCTGTGCAAGCTCAATCCCAAACCCATCTTTAGAACAGAGACCTCACCCCCATCAGCAGCTGCCAAAAGAGACTCCCGAGGTGTTTTACAGTCAATAAAGGCAGGAGATGGAGCAAAAATAAACCCAAGACACGCTCAGGGAAGTCATGCTGGGCCACAGCACAAAACACCCCCCATCCCACCCCCGTCCCCCCCACGAGTTTCTGCCCTGGCTGCTGATTTTGACTCATTGTTGGAAGCGAGAGCTGCAAAAGGGAGGTTTCAATAAATCCCCCCCAAAAAAAAAAAAAAGCAGCGAGAGGGAGTGGGCTGCAGCTCCAGGGATCCCACAGAGGCTCATTCCCTGCTGATCTCCCAAAGCAAAACCCTCCCAGCTGGCTGGGGATGAATCCCACTGATTTCCAAGAAGCAACCGAGCAGGGATTCGGGGCACAATGGGAGCGAGGAGCTGCAAACAGAAGCCTTTGGCAGCACGCTCGGGGCGTGTCTGGAGTTGAGCACCGCTCCCTCCCTCCTTGCCAGCTCTGTCATATTATGCCTACAAAGTACAATTTAGCCGATAGATTCCTCCCCCACGAGTTTAGCAAAAAGAGGAGCCGCGGGAGGAAGTGTGGAGCAAACAATCCTGCACAGCGTGTCCTTCCAGCTCACAACACAGCCCCTGCCACTTGTCACCCCCTCCCCCGGGCCACCAGGCACCGAGGGAAACGGGAACATCGAGGCTTTTTTGGTTCCAATTGAACCCGAGGAGGAAACACCTACACGGAGGGAAAGTGTTAGCACAATCTCAGCTGGTGATGGAGAGGAACTGGGCTGGTGATGGCGGTGTTTGCCAAAGACGAGGTGACATCACTGCAAAGCCAATGTCACAGCTGCCACATCCATTCTCCCACCTCGGCGAGGCCCGAGCAGAGAGCTGGAGATGACACCATATGTTCCACCCAAATCTAATTTCCCCCCAGATTTGCAGCAAAAATTAAAAAAAAAAGCTTCCTAACGATGTGTAATGAGCTATTACAGCCTCTGAGCTGACCAAATTCAATCAGGTTTTTTTATATTTTTGTTAAAAGCTGCTCCATCGACGCGCTCGTAACGCTCAAATATCTTCTGTTTCCTCCACAAATCTGCTGTCCATTGAACTGGTGGGTGACCTCAGGGATTAAAATGATGCTGTTCCCCCTTGGAACAGCCCACACGTCTCAAGGAGGAAAAAAAAAAGGATTCTGGATTCTCCTCCAGCCTCAATTTTGGTGAGGGAAGTTCCGAATGAAGAATCTTCGTTATCAACGACGGAGCCGGGGAAGGCACAGCTCGAGTTGCAGATTCCCAGATGGAGGCAGCAAAGCTGGCAGCCAGAAAAATCCTCTTTTTCCTTGGAATTTGGACACTCTGGACGCAGAGACAACGATGACACAGCCCCACGATGCCATTTGACACTTTGCAGCATCGCTGTCCTTTTGAACTCCCACAAAACCCCACCTTTAATTCTAAATAAAACCCATTTATCCCACCCAGCCCTGTTCTGCACCTAAATATCCTCTCAAATCCCACCTCAGGCTGCAATTTCTTCCTCTTTACAGGGCAGAGCTGGTTGGGTTTTGAGAGGAAGGCAGGAAAAAAAAACCCCTCACGCGGTGGTTTTAATTTCAGTCTCATTGTTTTCCAGCTGCCTGCAAGCCATCGATGAACGCTATTAAATTTTTAATTGTCAGGCATTTCATCAGAGCTCACGCAGGGCTCGCTCAAAGCCACTTTTATCTCAATTTTTATTGATGTCACTGGGTTCTACCACAGCAAAAAATTCACCAGCAGGGCCCTTGGCTGCTCTCTGGTAGCAAAAATCATCAGCGAAACGTTTTGTCCTTCCATGAAGGTTTAATCCACAATCTCTCCCTCCTCTCTCCACCATTCAGATGTGATGTCAAAAAAAAAAATGAAATTTGCAGCATTAAAGTTGCCAATAAAACTAAATCCTTCCCAAAAAGGCAGAGCTGCTCCATGGCAGGGTTTTAGACTCCCAAAGAACCCAAATCCCCTCCTGCCTGAGCTGCTTCATCCCAGGGGACACCATCAGCACTTCCTTGGTGTGGGCAGGAGCTTCTTGCTGGGAATTTCCATCCCTGGAAGTGTCCAAGGCTGGGCTGGACAAGGATTGGAGCAAGCTGGGATAGAGGAAGGTGTTCCAGGATGATTTTTATGTCCCTTCCAACCCAAACCATCCTGGGATTGCACAGGTGAAACTGCCCTCAGACCACAGGAAATTATTCTTTTTTCAAAGAGCTTTTTTCTGGTGGGGTTCACTGGTTTAAAAGTTGAGATTTCTCCCAAGGGAGAAGGGATTTCTCCAAGGGATTTCTCCCTTTCCCTCAATGCCAATTTAAAATCAAATTTACAGAGGCAAAATCCTGGGATTCCATGGATATCAGGTGAAATTTCCCTCAGACCACAAATAAATGATTCTTTTTTCAAAGAACTCAATTCTTGGGATCCACTGGTTTCAAAGCTGCTTCCAAGGGATTTCTCCTTCTCTCTCAATGCAAAGCTGTCCATAAATAAAATTCCACCTGATAAAAAGTCACCTGAGAGGCTCTGGTGGCACCAAGGAGCTGAGATCACAAACCCCTGACACACAGAATAAAATCTATGAACCACAAAGCTAAAAAACACCAGTGCTGAGCCCAAATTTTGATTTCTTTAAGATCACACGAGCCAAAAGCATCTCCAAAAATAGTCAGATTGCTATGATAAAAATACAGGATGAATAAACTTAATTTGCTCTCCCAAAATTCCACCCATAAATACCTAAAGGAGTCACAAGGCCCTGGGAAGAAACATTGGGAAGATCAACCCCATCCAACTCCAACTGGTTTGGAGTTGCTCAGCAGCACAGGGAAGAAGAAAATGACATCTTAAAGGCTGCAAAATATTTATAAAACTCGAGTGGAAATCTCATGGAATGGTTTTGGAGAAGAAGTTACAAATTCAACTTAAAACCAGCCTAATTAACACCTCTAAATGCAGAACAAGAAGCAGCAGAGCCCCTCAGCAGCAAAATCCAATGGGGTTATGCTGAAAAAGCTCAGGAATTCTCTGGAAATGGTGGGTTTGGGCCAAGTTCTTGCTCATCCACTTGGAATTTGGGGGATTTCTGCAAGAAAAATCGGTCAAAAAGTTTAAAAAAACCACAAGATGAGGCTGGAGCAACAGCATCTCTGAAAACAAATCTCCATTTCCTTGGGGCTTGGCAGCTGATTTTCTTGGTAGGAAGTTTTCAAAGTGAAACCCCATCCTAAGAAGGCACCTTGAGAAGTGCAAAACATCAAAGATCCTTTCAGGAATTCTGCCTGAAATTCAGGAATTCGTTTCCTCCTTTGCAAAGCTCCTTCTCCCTTGGCCCATCCACAAAGGCTGAAGGTTCAGCTTCAAACAAAAAGGAAATTTTCCTCACAGAGTTCAATTCTTTCATTTGCACCTTCTGAAATTCCAAGACAAAACCCCCCAAACTTCAGGCAGCCTCAGAAAAGCAAGATTAAAACCCAAATTACTTCAAAGTGCTTCGTTATCTGCAGGCCTCAGAGTGCTACAAAGCTTTGCCTCATCTGGTTTTTGGGGGAAAAAAAAAAATCAACTTTGCTGCCTTATTTTTATCTTCTTTATGCACAGGGATGAGCCTAAGTCAGGAAATCAGATTTTTAGGTGGCAAAACCATCTGGATTTCAAAGGAAAATCCAACTCCTGCAAAATCATTGTCCCAAAATGTGGTTTGGAGCAGGAATTTCTGCCTGGCACGGGGTTGTCACCTCTGTCACAGCACTGAGGGTTTTATTGTCACTGCTCAGCAGGGACAGTGACCTGAAGGGTTTCAGCTTGGCCTGGATTCCACTCAGAGCTCAGGGAAAGGCAAATTCCCTGGAATTTGGAGCCCATCCTTCCCAGGGGCTCTCAGCACAGCACGGAGTGTCCTTTCCCAGTCCAAACTCCAAGGTTTTTCCATCCTGCAGTCGTGTGAGGGATGTGAATCCCAGCTCCTTCCCAGCGATCCCAGGTCTCCTTCACAAACTGCAGGATCAGCTCTTATTTATCCAATTTTTTGCCAAAAATTGAGACTTTTTAAAGGGATTTTTAGGAGTTTTTTCCTGAGAAACCCACGGGTTGTTTGGGAGGGAGGGAGGCTCTCCAAGGCAAACTCTCACCACACACAGCAGTTCCCATTTTCTGCAATGAGTGTAAAAAAAATCACTGATTTTTTCCAGATTTTGAGCTTTCCAGAATCTCAATTCTCTCCCTTCTGAGTCAGAGGTGAAACAGGTCATAAAAACAGAGGGAACATTTCCTGCTGCCAGGGGTGCACCTTTCACCCCTGAGGAGAGGCAAAGTTGGACAAACTTTCACCCTGACTCATTCCAGGAAAAGACTGGAGCTCCTCTCCAAGAGGGGAAGTCCCAGGGGCAGATTAACCCCACAAATATTCAGATATTCCAGTGCCTCACCATCCACCCCAGGGCTCAGAGTCCTTTTGGCCTGAGGAAAAAGGGGCTGGATAAACTCAGCTCAGAGCTTAAAACCTTCCGAGTTCTTTCTCCTCGTTCCTTCCACAACACTTGAGATCAAACCACAGATTTAGGATGGGGTTTTCAGGCCAAGTTCCACTCATTTAGGAGCTCTGATGATTTCAGCTTTGCCACTGGAGAAGCCCCTGGATCACAAGGATCACACTCTGAACCCAGGCAACTTCTCACTCCCCTCACCATCAACTTAGAAATCAATTCCTACCCCATCCCACATCTCTGCAAATTTCGGGTTTGGAGGTGGATTTCATTTGCTTTGAGGCAAAATCTCCCTCCTGAGCTCAGCCACTAAAAGCAATTCCTCCTCTCTGTCAGCACAGCCCCAGCCCTGCACCTTCCCTGCCCGCTCTCCATCCAAGCAAAATTAATTTGGGCAGGTAAAAACTGCTTCAAGATTAAGGTTGGGTTTTCTTTTCCTCCCCTCAGCCAGCTCAGCATCAATCAAGAGAGCAGAGTCTTTCAAGGCAGAGCCTGCTAGCAAAGAGTTCATTTGTATTTCACAGATTTGTTTCTCCATCTGTTCCCTGCCACTGCTCTCCCTTTCCATCACCTTAAACACACTGTCTGGGATTTTTAAGATATTGATCTTTGTTATTACAGTAAAACCAGATGGTTTGTGCCTCTTTAGAAGGTATTTCCTCCTCCTCCTCTCCCTTTGATCCGAGGGGAGATCCAAGGAAATTATTTATCGGCTTGCTGCCGGGTTGGGAGAAGTCTGATAAAATTTTTAAAAGCATCAAAAAAAAGCCTTTAGCAAACACACCAAACCTCGAGGAGAGCTCCTGATGGAGGGGAAAAAAAAATGGATGGAGGTCAGACAGGAGCCAGCTGAGCTTCCCAGAGGTACCTGGAGCAGTGGAAGGTTCCCTGCTCGTGGCAGGGAGAGGAACAGGACGATCTTTAAATCCCTTCCAACCCAATCCATTGTGTGATTCTGCTCTAAATTACACAGTTTTAGGAGCCTCATTATTTGTGGAGCTGCTCCAGCCCCAGAATTGCCAAGGAGGATCTCATCAGGAAGGCAATAATTCCATTTGCTGCTGGCTAAAGGGCAATAACAAAGTGACAAATGGTCAGCTGGCAGAATTCTTGTGTGTGGTCGATTATCAGCCCCCCCCATTGCCAAGCAGATGCTCAAATCACATCTCATTTTTACATCTGCTCCAGCAGCGTTGAAATTCTTGGGGGAAGCTGCAAATAAATGAATATATTAGGATTTAACAGCATCTAGAAAGCAGAGTGAGAGGAAGAACAAGCAGAGCCACGGGGTTGTCTCCCAACACGCTGGAGGTGACTCCATGTGAGGAGTTTATTTTGAATAAAAAATGAATTTTTTCTCAGTTAATCAGTGTGACTTTTAGCACTCAATCACCCAGTACAAGAATATTTATGAGATATATAAATGAAGAATGGATTTTATATAGAGAGAGATATATAGGGAAGTTGTATTGATATAAATGGAAGCTGTATTGATAGAAATGGAAATTGTATTGATAAATATGAAAATTGTATTGATAGAAATGGAAGCTGTATTGATAAAAATGGAAATTGTATTGATAGAAATGGAAATTGTATTGATATAAATGGAAGCTGTATTGATAGAAATGGAAATTGTATTGATAAATATGAAAATTGTATTGATAGAAATGGAAGCTGTATTGATAAAAATGGAAATTGTATTGATAGAAATGGAAATTGTATTGATATAAATGGAAGCTGTATTGATAGAAATGGAAATTGTATTGATAAATATGAAAATTGTATTGATAGAAATGGAAGCTGTATTGATAAAAATGGAAATTGTATTGATAGAAATGGAAATTGTATTGATATAAATGGAAGCTGTATTGATAGAAATGGAAATTGTATTGATAAATATGAAAATTGTATTGATAGAAATGGAAGCTGTATTGATAAAAATGGAAATTGTATTGATAGAAATGGAAATTGTATTGATATAAATGGAAGCTGTATTGATAGAAATGGAAATTGTATTGATAAATATGAAAATTGTATTGATAGAAATGGAAGCTGTATTGATAAAAATGGAAATTGTATTGATAGAAATGGAAACTGTATTGATAGAAATGGAAGCTGTATTGATAGAAATGGAAGCTGCATTGATAAATATGAAAATTGTATTCCCTGCAAATCCAAACCACCCTGCAGATAAAAGAAAAAGATAAAATCTCTGCTGCAGCCAGCTTGGAATTCCCTCAGACAGCACAGCAGCAAGAGCCAGGATCCAAGGAAGAACAGACAGATTACGTAAAAGATGGGCTAGCAAAGCAAACATTACCCTGAGACAAACGCCAGGAGATTTGCAACTCAAAACAGAGCTGAAGATTTGTAGCAGCAATATATATTAGAAGGAATTCCCTGGCTGCCTCTAAAACTGCTGAATTTTCCTTCAGGAATTCCTTGGAATTCAGCATTTCCTATGCAAATGGCACTGCCAGGACGCTGCTGCAGGTGCAGGGACAGCACACAGGGCACTGCCAGCTTTTCACCTGGGACAACTGGCAGTGTTGGGCCTGAATTCCAAGCCTCCAGCTATTTGGAATGAGAAAAGGTTTGCACTAATAAGAAAATCAAATTGTGTGCAGCACACACCGCGTTCACCCCCAGCAAAACAGAGCTGGGTTTCACCTCCTCAGCCCGGCTCGTTTGGAGCCGCTGCCTGATTTTCTGTGACTCACAACAGACGTCTTGCATTTTTAATTGGAGAGCAAGGGAAAACAGGCCATTTCAGCTTGCCTGGCCTCGTCCTCCCCCCTGCATTACTGATGCTGGATTCATCCTCTGCAAGCAGCCCCGTGGTGATGCAGCTGTTGCTGCTGCCTGCCTGACTGCAGGCTCCACACACACACACACACGCAACTGTCAGCTCCTCGAGCCTCGCAAGAAATGGCAATTATTGCACCCATGAACACTCTAAATAACCACAGGGAGCCGTGGCTGGAAGGTACCAGAATATTTTGCCTCTCAGAACATCCCTGAGAGGATGCCAGGCCTGAGCTGAAATCCAAGCTTGCTCCCTGCGGCGCCTTCCTTTGCGCGCCCCCGCAGTCGGTGGCTCTTGGATGGCACCAGGGAGGCGACACAGGGAAGGTGTCAAAAATAAACCCACATCTCAGCACTTGAGCTTGAGATTCCCCCACTCTGAATCCAAATCTCAGCACTGGAACTCAAGATTTCCCCAGGCTGAGCTCAAATCTCAGCATTTGAATTCAAGATTTCCCCAGGCTGAGCTCAAATCTCAGCATCTGAGTTCAAGATTCCCCCAGTCCAAATTGCAGCATTTGAGCTCAAAATTCCCCCAGTCTGAATCCAAATCTCAGCATTTGAGCTCAAAATTCCCCCAGTCTGAATCCAAATCTCAGCATTTGAACTCAAGATTTCCCCAGTCTGAATCCAAATCTCAGCATTTGAACTCAAGATTTCCCCAGGCTGAGCTCAAATCTCAGCATTTGAACTCAAGATTTCCCCAGTCTGAGCTCAAATCTCAGCATTTGAACCCAAGATTTCTCCAGTCTGAATCCAAATCTCAGCACTTGAGCTCAAGATTTGCCCACTCTGAATCCAAATCTCAGCACCTGAGCTCAAGATTTCACCAGTCTGAGTCCAAATCTCAGCAC
Source organism: Eopsaltria australis (assembly GCA_034509425.1). NCBI lineage: Eukaryota > Metazoa > Chordata > Aves > Passeriformes > Petroicidae > Eopsaltria > Eopsaltria australis. Next base: position 60,216 of record JAVTVJ010002191.1, on the reverse strand, counting down.
TTGAGGTTTCAGGTTTCAGGGAGCTGATGGGAGTCCTGGAGGTGTCCAAGAAAGGGCTGGAGGTGGCACTCAGTGCTCTGGGCTGGTGCCAAGGTGGGAACTTGATGTTCTTGGAGATTTTCCCAATTCTGCTGATTCTGGGATGGTTGTGAACTGACAAGACCGAGTTAACCCCCAACAGAACAAGCCAGAGCTCGGCTCTGCTTTTCCCTTTCCCCACGGAATACAAACCTGCTTTGGGAGATTTTCCACACCCAACCCCCTTTAAAACATTTCCCAGATATCTCTGAAACTCCTCTGAGCCAGCCCTGGAGCCAGGCTGATTCCTGTGCAGGAATTTTGTGCACAAAAGTGCCACAAGCACTTTTTATTTATTCCCCTCTGGAAACAACCACACTCCAAACACAGAATACAATTCCAGCCAGCCAGGATAGCAAATTTTCCCTCCTCACCAGCCTCATCCCATCCCACCTGGGGGTTACCTGAGGTTATAGCCACACTTTTCCTCACTGAGACTGGCACAGCCTGGAGGGAAACGTTTCTTTTGCTCAGGTTGCGCTTCTGAAACGCAGCTCCGTTGTTTTAGCCTTGAAAAGAATAAACCGTGTTGATTTTATTTGACAGATTACTTCTTAAATCAGGTTACAGCTGGCAGAGAGGGCAAAGAGCCCTGCAGAAGTGTGGCAGACACGATATTGTGGGATTTTAAAAATATAAAAGTATTTATTTGAAGATCAAACGCGCTGAGAGCAAAGCAGCTGAGCCACCCAGGCGGTCACTGCCCCGCGGGCCGCAACGGGAGCTCTCAAAAGCAGCTTTTTCACACCACGCCGCGAACAGCAACGCCCAGAACGTGGAGAAAAACCCCCGATGTGACCGCCTCCAGGAGCGGGGAAGAGCAGGAGGAACGTCCCGAGCCCGCTCTGCTGCTGCCACCTGCAGGGAACCGCTGCGGGAGGAGCGGCCGGGAAGCTGGAGGGGCACAAATCCCCTCTCCTGCTGCAGACTACGGCTAAAAACTGCCTGAGCCACCTCCTTTCCCATTTCCCGGTATTCTTTCCCCCTTCCCGGTGTCTCACAGGGTAAATTATTTATTGTTTCCCCGCTATTTCAGCGCAACTGAATTTAAAAATAAAAATGAAGCGACTTAATTTAAAAATAAAAACAAAGCAAAAATAAAGCGGTGGAGGAAGCAGCTGGGATGGTTTTCAAAGTGCAGAATTCATAAGAAATTACCTTCCTTCCTCTTCCTGGGGGACAGGAATTCCTTTGCCACTTTTCTTCCCACTGGGTGTCTCTTCCTGCCCAGTCTGGCCTAGAGCTGAGTCACGGAACTGGAAAGGGGAAGGAAAAAGGGGATTAATGTGGAATAAAACTCTTCCATGTAAGTTTGATTTATAGAATGATATAAAAATCATATTTCTCCTCCACTTGAAAAACACCCCCTGTGTAAACACGACACTTGTGTGCACATGGACAAATCCAAAAGCACAAATCCAAAGGGATGGCATTGAAAACACTCAAGTTACAAGAACTGAGATGTGAGTTTACTTTAGTGCTGCCTGGTGCCTGCTCAGCTCCCGTGGATTCCCCTTCAGCATCCTCTGCAGAGCCTGATTTCCTTGAGGAACAGCTCAGTGCTGCTTTGGGAAGTTCTTTCCTTGGTGGCAACAGAGATGCTGGATCCTCAACCCCTCTGCTCTGGCCACGGAGAAGGTTGGACAGGGAGGGCAGGAATCTCCCCGGGCAATCCTGAGCCAGGCTTTCCTGGTTTTTAAGCACCACCCTTTCTGAGGATTTTCCAGCAATGCAGCTCCCAGCAGCTGTGGAATATCCCAAGCAATCATCAATCATTGCATCCAGAGTTTCTCTCTCCAGGTTATTTTCCTCCAGGGCCTCATCGGAGCAGGCGGCGGCGGCGAACGGGCTCAGGCTCAGCAGCTCCTGCAGGTCCAGGTCCAGCTCCTGCTGCAGCTGGGCCCCATCCAGAACAGCATTTCCACTCAGAAAGTCAGGATCACACCCAGAGCTGCTTGAGGGACACCCCTGAGCTTCCTCTGGCTGCTCTGAGGCCACCTCAGTGACCGATGTCCTCACGGCGCTCTCGGCCCTTTGGCTCTCCCTGCTCCCACTTTGGCTCGGGTGGCTCTCACCAGCGAGGTGCTGCTGCTGCTCAGCCTCCATGGAATCATCTGCCAACATCTCCTGGATCTCCTCCTCGGTGTAATCAAAGGGGGAATTGCCTTTCTCACTGCCTGACAGCTCCAGCAGGGAATCATCCAGCTCGCTGTCGTCGAAGCACCTGCTGATGTCCAGGGAAATGGCCACGTCGTCGTACTTGGACACGGAAAAACTGGCCCCCAGCTCATCCTGGCCACTCTCATCCAGGAAAAGGGAGCAGGAAGAGTCTGGGGAAGGGAACAGAGGGTTCCCTGCAGGGTCTGGAGTGCTGCAGCCGTGGCTCAGCACGCAGGCTTTCTTAGCTGACTGCAGGGCCTGCACCTGCCCTGCGGAATCCGACAGCCTCTTGGCCCCGGGGACTGGGTCCTGCTTGGGGTCCTGGCAAAGGCAGAGGCCAAGGGAAGGAGGGGAATTGTCTGCCATGGTGCTGGGGATTCCTGCAGCTCTGCTTCCAGCTCTAGAGGCTCATGTGCTGCTGCTGGTGGCCTTCGATCAGCCCTTGCAGAGGAGGGATCAGCAGGAGTCAGCTCCAACCTGCCAGCAAAAGTGACATCCTCAGTGAAAGGAGCTCAGCTGTGTCCCAAAGAGGCTGGAATTTAACAGGGAAGGCAAAAAAAACCCTCACTGAGACACAATTTGATCTCTATTCTTGGTTATTTTAGGTCCCAAACCAATCCTGCATCCCTGAGTGTTCCCTCAATGATTGGAAACCCCCCTCCAGGCTGTGCCCTCTCCTCCAAAACTGCTGCAAATCCCTCACAGCAATCCCAAATTGGATTTAACACCTCAAGTGTGTTCTGAATTTAAGGAGGCCTTAAATCACAGAACACCCTTGAGTTATTAAATAAAACTTCCAAATGTCTCAACTCCACCCTTTCAGAGATAAATAAACACATTTTAAAAATGGTTTTTTTGGGGTTGGGAAAAACTGAGCAAAGGAAGAGGAGCCCTGTCAGGGAATTAGTCACTGAGGCACTCACACAAAAAGCTCATTATAACCCAAGATCAGCAGATAAAGAGCCTTCCTGTGAGATTCAACAGTTCTAAAGTATTCACAAACAAATCCTGGTTTTCCCCCGGAGTGAGGGCTCATCCCAAAAAGGAATCTCTGGACCTGAAAGCCCCGCACTTGACTCTCACCCAGCAGGAGAGTTTGGACTAAGGAAAGGTATTTCCTGTCCTCTGGCAGCAAGGGTTTAAAGGAATGTCTTTTGTCTTTGACTACTGTTAAAAAAAAAAAAAGGAGGGTTAAACACTCCAGGAATGAAACCTGGGCAATTCTGCTGCTTCCTCTCGTCATTCTGCTTAAATAATGAAAATTTGCACTGTTAAGATTGTGCTGTAGGAAAAAATACATCAGGAATCAGCTGAGTGTGTCCAAAACCCACACAAGAACACGTGGATTGAGCTGTGGAGTGTGGTAGTCTGATAATTCAGGTCCTAACAACACCATCACGGAAGGGTTTGGGTTGGAAGGGACACAAATCCCATCCAGTGTCACCCCTGACAGGACAGGGACACCTCCCACTGTCCCAGGCTGCTCCAACCCGGCCTTGGGCACTGCCAGGGATGGAGCAGCCACAGATTCTCTGAGCAACCTGCGCCAGGGCCTCCCCACCCTCACGAAATTGGGAATTTATTCCCAGTATCCCATCCAGCCCTGCCCTGTGGCAATGGGAATCCATCCCCCCTTATCCTGCCTGTCCAGCCCTTTATCCCACAGCCCCTTCACGCACTAAAAACCTGCAATAAATTCACCCTGGAGCCTTTCCCTCGCCAGATAAAAACCTCAGGAGGCCTGAGGAGCCGGTTCTCCCCTCACCGAGGGCACTGAGGGAACACGGCCCCCGCCTCTCTCCGTCCCTCAGCGGGCACCGCCCAACCGGCGCCTCAACCGCCCCGCCCCAAGGCGGGGCCAAGCCCGCCCCGCCCCAGCCCCTCCTTCGTGCCCGCCCGCGCACTGCCAGCTCCCCGAGGTGCGGAAAAAACGGCTTAAAACCCCACGGATAAAGGAGGAAAATGACTTTTCGCTGAGACAAAGCAGCGGCCGCGGCCCGGCCGGGCCTGGCGGGAAGGGCCCTCACCCGCCGCCATCTTAACGGCGCCGAGACCACGCCCCCACAGGAGCGAGGCGCTCTCTGATTGGCGGAGAGCTGGCCCCGCGCCGCGCGGGGCGCTCGCTGATTGGCGGAGCGCGACCCCTCCTTCCCGCTCAGCCGCATCGGCGGCTCGGTGCTCGGCTGGGCTAGGCGCGGTAGTCGAGCGCAGAGCGGGGCTGATGCAACCTGGGGCAGGTCTGAGGGAGCTGAGGGGGAACCGGGGGGTTCGGGGGGTACCGGGAGGGTTCGGGGGGAACCAGGGGGTCCCGGCTCCGCTCACGGTGTGTCCTGCCCTGCAGCCGCCGCGATGGAGCCCGCGCCCGGCCCGCAGGAGAAGTATCAGCTCATCACGCGGAACCTGCAGGTACCGAGAGGCGGCGAGGCCGGGGCGGCGGGGCCGGGGCTGGAGCGGGCGGGGGCATCGGGGCCGGGTGTGAGGGGAGAACGGGGCTGGATCGGGGCTGGATCAGAGGGGAGATCGGGGCTGGATCGGGGCCGGGTGTGAGGGGAGAGCGGGGCTGGATCGGGGCTGGATCAGAGGAGAGAACGGGGCTGGATCGGGGCTGGATCTGAGGGGAGAGCGGGGCTGGGTGAGAGGGGAGAGCGGGGCCGGGTCTGAGGGGAGATCGGGGCTGGGTGTGAGGGGAGAGCGGGGCCGGGTCTGAGGGGAGATCGGGGCTGGATCGGGCCTGGATCTTAGCGGGGATCGGGGCTGGATCGGGGCCGGGGCGGGTGCGATTGGGGCAGGACGGGGTGCAGGTACCGGGGGCATTGGGGCAGGATGGGGTGCAGGTACCGGGGGGGATTGGGGCTGGATGGGGTGCAGGTACCGGGGGGATTGGGGCTGGATGGGGTGCAGGTACCGAGGGGATCGAGGATTTGGGTCCGAGAGGAGGGAACAGGGCAGGGTCGCGGTAGGATCGGGGCATGGGGAGGCCGGGATGGGGGGATCCGAGCCAGAGCAATCCCCGGGGATCAGCCCCGGCACCCAGCGGGGTTTGCCCTGCCCTCCTCCCTCCCGGTGTGTCCCGGGCGAGGCCCAGCCCTGCCAAATCTCTGTGTTTTGTCCCCTCACAGGAGGTGCTGGGCGAGGACAAGCTCATGGCCATCCTGAAGGAGCGGGAGCTGAAGATCTACTGGGGGACAGCAACCACGGGCAAGCCCCACGTGGCCTATTTCGTGCCCATGTCCAAGATTGCAGATTTCCTGAAGGCTGGGTGTGAGGTGGGACATTGTCACCGGGCTGGGGACAGCACATTGTCATCAGGCTAGGTGACAGGGCATTGTCACCGGGCTGGGTGTGAGGTGGGACATTGTCACTGGACTGGGTGACAGGATATTGTCACCGGACTGGGTGTGAGGTGGGTGTGAGGTGGGACACTGTCACTGGCCTGGGTGACAGGGCATTGTCACCAGGCTGGATGTGAGGTGGGACATTGTCACCGGGTGTCCTGTCACTGGGCTGGGTTGAGGTGGGACATTGTCACCAGGTTGGGTGACAGGGCATTGTCACCAGGCTGGGTGACAGCTGCAGCGAGCAGGGCCGGTTCCCCTGACCGAGGTGACACCTCCTGTCCCCCTGCCCTAGGTGACAATCCTCTTTGCTGACCTCCACGCTTACCTGGACAACATGAAGGCCCCGTGGGAGCTGCTGGAGCTGCGCACCCTCTACTACGAGCACGTCATCAAAGCCATGCTGGAGAGCATCGGGGTGCCCCTGGACAAGCTCAGATTCGTCCGGGGCACCGATTACCAGCTCAGCAAGTGAGTCCTGGGCGTGCAGGGAGAGCCTGGATCTCCAGAGCATTGTCACTCCAGGCTTTGTCCCCTCTCAGAGCTGTCCCCATGCCCGCTGGTGACGCTGCTGTCCCCCCCACAGGGAGTACACGCTGGACGTGTACCGGCTCTCGTCCGTGGTGACGCAGCACGACGCCAAGAAGGCAGGGGCAGAGGTGGTGAAGCAGGTGGAGCATCCCCTGCTGAGTGGTTTGCTCTACCCAGGCCTGCAGGTGAGGCTGGGGTGGTGCAGGGAAGTGCTGGCACGGCCAGGGGTGGCTGGGGCTGAGTGTCAAGGACGTTGTTCTCCGCCCCAATGTCACACCTGGTGGCACAAAGCGTGGCCTGGGCGCAGAGCTGCTGCTCCAGCAAACAGTCTGGAATGTTCCTGCTGTTCCCTGGCTGGGAGTGCCCCAGGAGAGGCTGAGGGACAGGCCAGGGCTGTTTTGGGCCCAGCCTCGAGGCTCTGTGTCTCCCCACAGGCGCTGGATGAGGAATATCTCAAGGTAGACGCGCAGTTCGGAGGCGTGGATCAGAGGAAGATCTTCACCTTCGCTGAGAAGGTCAGGAATGGGGGGATTTCTGCCAGCCTGGGGCCTGAGGGAGTCTTGGACACTCCCAAATCCATTTGGGAGAAGTGGGTGGGATTTTGGTTGATGTCACAGCAGCTGCTGCTGCTCCCGTGCTCTGTGCAGCCCTGGCTGTGACCCTGCCCTTCGTGGGCCCTGTTATCCCAGATCCCAGAGTTACCTGGAGCCAGCAGCAAACAGAAATCATGAGATAAAGCTGGGTGAGGGTTGTCCCTGACTTTCCTCCTTGTTTTTCCCCAGTACCTCCCTTCCCTGGGCTACGCCAAGCGTGTCCATTTGATGAACCCCATGGTTCCTGGGCTGACAGGCAGCAAGATGAGCTCATCCGAGGAGGTTGGTCTTGCATCTGGCTGTGCTCAGGGGGCTCTGGGGGGACAGGTTGGTGGCTGGGGGAGGTTCCCAGGGGAGGTGAACTCTCCCTCCCCACTCACCCGGGGTTTTAAGAAGGTGCAGCAACTCCAGCATGAGTTTCCTGGGCAAAAGTTGTGGGAAAGAAAGTTGAGTAAGGGAATCTCTTGCTGCAGGACTCCAAGATTGATCTTCTGGACCGCAAGGAGGACGTGAAGAAGAAGCTGAAGAAGGCTTTCTGTGAGCCAGGGAACGTGGAGAACAACGGTGTCCTCTCCTTCATCAAGCATGTCCTCTTCCCCCTCAAGTCAGGTGAGGGGCTCAGGTGTGGGTAAGAGGAGGGGACAGGAGCGTGTCCCTGAGTGCTGCCTGCCCAGGCCAAGGCAGGGTGGGTGGTTTATCTAAGCCTTGAGTTAATCTCAGTCTTAAAACCTGTTGTGTCCCAGAGTTTGTGGTGCTGCGAGAGGAGAAATGGGGAGGAAACAAAACCTACACGGCCTACGAGGCCCTGGAGAAGGACTTTGCTGAGCAGGTGAGTGCTGAACCTTCTGCCTGAGGTTCCTGGGAGCAATCTGGGAGCACTGGGAGATGGGAATCTGTACTGGGAGGAGGTGTGAGAGAGCAGCCTGGTGCTGTGGGATGCTCCCAGCCAGGAGAGCCCAGAGGTGAGATGATGAGTGAAGGGTGTGGGGTCGGGACAGCACCACATCAGCCTCATCCTGGAACAGAGCAACAGAGTAACTATTCCCAGCAAAGGCTGGAGGCAGAAATGTCCAGAAACTTCTGATGTCCAAGAGGATTGAGGTCAAGGGTTTGGGATTCATCTCCCCACCCTGTTTGGTCTGCAGTTCCCACCCTTGGCCTCTGACAGGAACATCTTTGTCCTGACACAGGTTGTTCACCCTGGAGACCTGAAGAACTCTGTGGAAGTGGCCCTGAACAAACTCCTTGACCCCATCAGGGAGAAATTCAACTGCCCAGAGCTGAAGAAGCTGAGCAGCGCCGCGTATCCCACCCCTTCCAAAGCCAGTAAGGAGGGGCTGGGAGCTTGGGAAGTGAGGCCCTGGGAGCTCAGGAAGTGGGGCCCTGGCAATGCAGGGCTGGCTGGGACAGAGTCCCTCCAGGAGCTGAGGTCAGAGAAAAGTTCTGCAGGTCCAGACTCAAAAACAACCATGGGGAACATTGGGAAAAGCGAGGAAAGCCAGCACAGGAGGGACTGTGCTCTCTGCTATGGGGACAAGCATGGAATTCCCTGCAGGGAATAACCCCCCAGGGCCTGCATTTGGGGCTGAGCACCTCCCTGGCTTTGTGCTGAGTGTTGTGACCATTCCCTTCACCCTGCAGAGCCTGCAGAGAAGGGCACCAAGAACTCAGAACCAGAGGACATCGTGCCGTCCCGGCTGGACATCCGTGTGGGCAAAGTGATCAGCGTGGAAAAGGTATGGGGAGGGGGGAATAACCTTCTCATGTGGTGACATTTGGGGTGTGCCTGGAGGGACTGGCACCTTCTGTGCCCCCCCATTGCCACCCTGCTCCCCCTGGCAGCACCCGGATGCCGACAGCCTGTACGTGGAGAAGATCGACGTGGGCGAGGCCGAGCCCCGCACCGTGGTCAGTGGCCTGGTGCACTTTGTCCCCAAGGAGCAGCTGCAGGACAGGCTCGTGGTGCTGCTCTGCAACCTCAAACCCCAGAAGATGAGGGGGGTGGAGTCGCAGGGCATGGTGCTGTGTGCCTCCAGGTGAGGGACAGAGGGGACACCAGGGAGGGACCGCCCCCATTCTCCTGCCTCAGGGTGCTGAGGGGCAGCTGGGCAGCACCTTGGGGTGACTCTGGTGTCTCCACATCCCTCCTTAGCGTGGGGGAGCCCCGTCAGGTGGAGCCCCTGGACCCCCCAGCTGGGTGCTGTGCTGGAGAGCGCGTCTACGTGGAGGGCTACGAGAGTGGGGAGCCTGATGAGGAGCTCAAACCCAAGAAAAAGGTCTTTGAGAAGCTGCAGGTGAGGACTGAGAACGGCTGGGAGTGGCTGGAGTTTCATCCAGTGGGACATCCCCACCTCTGGGTGACACCACATGGGCTGTTTGCCCCTTGCGTTGCTGGCAGCAAAGCTCTGGAGGGAGATGAACATTCTCCAGGGCTGACCCTGCCTCCCTGCTCTGCTCACCAGGCTGATTTCTGCATCTCTGAGGATTGTGTGGCGCAGTGGAAGCAGAGAAACTTCCTGACCAAGCTGGGCACAGTCTCCTGTAAAAGCCTCAAGGGTGGCAGCATCAGCTAACAAGTGCCAGGGCTGCTCTGGTGCCTCCTGCCTGACTCCTGCACCTCAGCCAGGCCACTCCCAGTCATCTCCCCACCAGTGCCCCGAGTCAGGGGCTCAGCCCTGGGGGTCTGGGACTGAATTTGCAGCCTCTCACCTGGGGAGCTGTGTCCAGCACCCCCCTGGGCTTCAGCTGTGCCAGCGCTGGGGACTGGAGGTGCCGCCACACCCAAGGGACTCATGTGACTCATCCCCACGGCCTTGGGGCCACCCAGCTGTGCCATGGACTGGCCTCCCTGCCCGCTGGGATGGCACGTGTGGGTGCTGTGGTGAGGACAGAAGGGAAAAGCTGCTTCTCCAACCTCGTGTTGCTGCTACCAGAGCTGGGGACAGCCCAGCAGGCCCTGTCCCCTGCTCCACCCCCAGCCCAGCCGGGGCTGTGGCCACCGGTGCTGCTCTTTGGCCAGGAGCCCAGGCAGCACCCGTGGGTCTGTCCCCAGCCTGTGGGGAGTGTGGGCCTTAAACACTGACTCGGGAACCATCTGTCTGTCATAAACCCAATAAAACGTCGAGCTGACTGCACGTGGCTGTGCCCATCTGTCCAGGGGAGCTGGCAGCCAGCTCCAAGAGTGTCCCTGGAGCTCAGCACCACCCAGAACCACAAACCAGGAAGAACAGGAGGCAGCAAGCTTCGGTCATCATTTTTACCAGCCAGGTACAGAGCTCTGAGCAGCTACTCGGCGGCAGAGGGTCAGTTGCTTTTGGTTTCGTTTGGTTTCATTTGGTTTGGTTGAGTTTCTTGTTTCGTTTGGTTTTCATTTTCTTTCGTTTGTTTGTTTTTGTTTTTTTTTTTTTTACAATCAAAGAAATCAAAATGTGACCCGAGTTTACGGAAACAGAATCGAGGCTCTACCCCAGAGCCCAGGGCCAGCTCGAGGGGCAGCCAAGCCCTTCCTCCTGCTGGGCAGTGGCGAGTGGCCGGGGCCAGTGCTGGCCACGAGCCCTTTTTGCCTCTCCATCAACATCCAAAGCCCTGATCCCTCCCAACCAGCACCTCCATCCCCTCCTGCTCCTGTTTGCATCCCCCCAGGCGCTGTCGTGGCCAAAGCCTTCCCATTCCCTTGTCCAAAGTGCTTCCATTCCTCACGGGCCTGTCCGGCCGGGAGTGGTGGCCCCAGCTGCGGTGTCTTCGGCCCCAGCTCCGATGTCTTCGGCCCCCAAACTCCTCTGGGTGTGGCTGCTTGGCTCCACACACCCAGACCAAGCATGAGCTTGGCAGGGAGGAGGTGCTGGCTCCAGGCACGGGCCTCGAGACCAGTAAAAAAAAAAGCAAAATAAAGCTGTAGTACTTAGGAAAGTGAAACCAACACCATTTTTGCATAAATATCATCAAGGCCGTGGAGGCTAAGGCTGTTTGCTTCCTGTATTAAGTTAGTTGCCAGTTCCACACTCGTCCGTTGACCTGCCCAGGTCCCTGAGAGATTTGGATTCCTGTCCATGGGGGCTCCAGTCCTGCAGCGTCGTCCTTCAGGCCGTGTCTCCCCGTCCGTCTGCAAGGCAGGAGGGAAAACCCATCAGCCACGCTGAATCCCAGCTTCCCACAGCCCTACCAGCCCCTCTCCCTGAAATCCCAATGCCTCCCAGCTGTAACACAGCCCAGGAGCTGTGCTGGGTGTCTAATCTGGGAATTTATCTCTTGGGAATGTACAGCTCAGGATCCCGTGGCTCCCACCCCACGTACCTTGTGCAGGGAGGCTCTGAGCCGGTGGTTCCGTGGCGTTCCTGCCTTCTGTCCCTGTCAGCTCGCTCTTAGTCCTGCTCTCCTCCACCTTGGCATCCCCGTCTGGCACGGGGGACCCCAACGCCTCTGCCACCGGTGTTTTTGGGGAAGGAGCCGGCCCTGAGCCAAGCGAAGGCTTCTTGGCTACTGGAGGGGGGATCTTGCCGGGTTTTCGCTGGGCTTGTGCCTTCCCGGGGCCCTGCGGGGCGGCAGCAGCACCCGGGGCTGCCGAGCGCTGCCCCGAGAAATTCATCAGCTCGGCCACCAAGTTCCTCTTCAGGTCGGCCTGCACCTCGGGGGACGAGGCCGTCTCGATCACCAGCTTCCTGGAGCTCTTGGCGAAGATGAAGCTGGCGGTGGAGGCCGGTGATTTGTTCCTGGGGGACAGCTGCCCATCCCCGGGCGGCCCCTCGGGGCCAGGCTGGGCCACTCGGCTGCCCGGTGGCTTCTCCGCGGCCTCTCCGGAGGCCAAGGCGGCGGCCTTGAGGTGCACGGCGTGGTGGAGCTGGGTGGAAGGCACCGCATCTTTGGCGGGAGGCGGCTGCCGCGTGGACAGGGAGCGGCGGACGGGCTTTTGGGGGGCCGGACGCTCCTCGGGCCCGGCTCCGGCCCCGGCCCCGGCTCCGGCTGATGGCTCCACGCTGACGGAGCGCAGCCGCACCATCTGCAGCAGCGAGGGGGTGACGATGGGCAGGCTGGCGTCCTCCTTGGCCACGGGGCTGCTTTTGCTCCGCGACACCGGCTCCTTCTTGGCCTCTGCCCGGGGGCCGTTGGCCGCCTTCTTAAGGCTGATTTGGGGCGGCAGGGCCGGAGCCGAGGGCGGCGGGAGAGGCGGCGGTGGCGGGGGCACGACGGCCGTGGGAAGGGGCTCGGCAGGGCACGGAGGCTGCGGAGCCACGGCGGGTGGGTCTGGCTGCTGAGATGATGAAGATGCAGCCCCCGGGTTCGGTGCCGCCGCCTGCTTGTCCGCCGGGGCCGAGGTGGCATCGGGCAGGCTGGAGAGATAGGATTCATCCGGAGGGGGGAAGTCTGCCATGGACAGGTCGTGCTCCTCGGGGGCTGGCGGTGGTGGCGGGGGCCAGGCGGTGTCAGCGGGGGGCTCGCCGGTGGCCTGGGGGCTCCCCTCTGCCTTCTTGGCCGGCGGGGGAGGTGGGTGGTAGGCAGGCGGTGGTGACGGCGGCGGGGACTTGCCGCTGGGCTTGGCCGAGGGCTCCTGGCCGGCAGTGCTGGGCGCTGGGGGGGTTTGGGAGGGCTGGAGAGGCCCGGCGGGGGCCGGGGGCTGCTGGGGCTTGGTGGGTGGTGGGGAGAAGGGAGCGGGAACCTTGGGATGCGGCGGGATGATGAACCGGTCTGAGCGACTGGTCAGCGCCTCGGGTGGCGTGGGGTCCGAGGCCGAGGAGGAGATGGAGGTGAGGGAGGAGGACACGGAGAGCGCAGGCGACTGCAGGGAGCACACCCGGTCCGGCTTCTGGGGCTGAGACTTGCCTGGGGACACAGCTTGGGCTCCCAACCCCTTGGTGGGCAGTGTGGGCGTCCCACTCTGGCTGGAGTAGCCGCTGGAGGGGGACATGGTGCGGTCAGAGCCGTCGGGGCAGCTCCACTTGGGCTGAGCTTGGGGCTCCCTCAGCACCACCGTCACGCCGGGGCGGCCCCGCGAGGCCTCGGGGGAGCTGGCGCCCGCCAGGCTCTCGGAGCGGAGGCTGCTGGTCTCGCTCAGCGACGGGGAGAACACCTCATCCTCGCCCGTGGGGCTGAAGGGCTCGGGCCGTGGGGACCAGGGCGCGCTGCTCTCCCTCTGGGGCCGCCGCTCGGGCCTGGGGGGCAGCCCCAGCACCTTGGGCTCCCCGTCATCCTTCTGGTGCAGCGAGTAGGTCCTGCGGGGAGGGGCCGGGGGCTTCTTCATCTTCCTGAGGGAGACGCTGCGGGCGGAGGAGCGCTCGCTGGCCAGGCTGGCCGTGTCCGAGCCCTCAGCCTGGCTGCTCGTGCTGTAGGCGGGGGACACACGACCGCTGCCCACGGCCCGGAGCCCGGGGGCTGTGGGAGCGAGGCCGGCAGCGGGCTTGGAGCAGGAGCTGGCGAAGCTGGCGGAGCTGTAGATGCTGATTTGGTCGGTGTCGGAGCGAGCCGCCACATCCACCTCGCCGTGCGGCCCCGCCTCGGGCTGCCGGTGCTCGCAGCCGCCCTGGGAGGAGATGGTGGAGCTGTTGGACACGATGGTCTCCGTGGACTGCGAGTGGCTCCAGTTGTCGCTGGACGAGGAGGGCTCGCGGCTGCGGGCGCTGCGCTCCGAGAAGCGCGACAGGGAGCGCACCGAGGCCGGGCTGGACGACACGAGGCTGCAGCGGCTCAGCGTCCGCACGCTGCTCCTCGTCAGCGCCACCACGTCCACCATGGGCAGCAGGATGGCGTTGGGGATGATCTTGGACATGTAGGTGCCCTGCGGCGAGATGGACATGACGGGGCCCACCAGCATCTCCGGGGGGTTGGCGTAGGTGGTCATTCCCGGCACGGCCAGCGACTTCGGCCTCACCATGGGCGACAGCTTGGCCGCTGTCTTCCTCCCCAGCAAGCTGTCGTCGTAGTAAACCCTGTTGATGTGCTTCTGCAGGGCCGCGTCCTCCTCCTCCAGCGCTCCCAGGCGGACGTGGGCGCCACCAACCACGGGCAGGGGCTGCAGCTTCCCGTCGATGGTGGGGATGCGGACGGCATCGCCGGACACCTGCCCCCCGTTCAGCAGGGGCTGCACAGCCTGGCCGTCCCCGTGTCCCGCCGGCCCTCGCCCGTCAGCCTCGGGATGTCCCTTGGCTCCATGGCTGTTCCTGAGACCTGGGAGCAGGGAGAGGTGAGCTCAGCGTGATCCCAAGGCAAGGCAAACTGATCCTAAAAATCCCCCTTTGCCCCCAAAGCTTACCCAGCTCCTTATGGACGTGCTGGGGGATGCCCAGCACCGTCGTCCTCCTCTCCTTCCTCTTCTTGCCAGCCCTCTCCGAGGATTTGGGGAAAGAATCGTGTGGTCGGAAGGTGGAACCTACGAGAGGCGTGAGAGGGTCCAGCCAGTGTGAGGGGGGCCCTGGCCAGGGTGTCCCCAGTGTCCCCAGCACTTTCCACTGGGATAAGCTGGGCTCAGGCACTGGAATAGCCCAGAGAGGCACCAACCAAGCAGTCTGAGCAGGGAGGGGACTCTGTCTGTCTGTCTGTCCATCCCCCTCGCCCAGCCCCAACGCTCTGACTCAGCCGGAGCTGCTCTCATCTCTCCCAAGGGCCCCCAAATCCCGGCACTGGCTCATGGCCACGCCAAGGCAGAGCCCAGCTCCCTGCCACGCTCTCTGACCCCCCTCGCCCACCCTGGGCTCTCATTCCCCCCGTCCCACAGCCCCCCAGGCAGGCACCTTTCCTCTGGATCATCTCGGAGCGGATGGAGAGGGCATCCTCAGAGGTGCTGTCTGTGGCGCAGGAGGCTGCCCGGCTCCGGAAGGACAGGCTGTCATCCTCCGAGGACACGCAGGACTGTGGGGACACCGAGGGCTCAGCACACCCCGGGCTGTGGGGACAGAGCTGCCCCAGCCCCGGCCAGGCCCCTTCCCCGCCGCAAACTGACTCCACACTGAGACAAAAGCTTTTCCGAGGGCCAAAGGCTGAGTCAGCCCCGCCGGCATCCAGAGTCCTCCCCTCCCACCAGGAGCGGGGCTGGGAACAGCCCCGGGGACCCCACAGGGCTCTGCAGCCCCCCGGAGAGCAGGAGAGACGGGTCTGGGACGTGCAAGGAGCACCTGGAGGAACTTCCAGACTCACGCCTGTGCCAAGCTCAAAATGACCACTTGGGTGTTCCCAGCCCTGCTGTGCCCCAGAGCCCAGGGTGGGAGAGGGGCATGGGACAGGGACAGGGGCAGGCAGGACCCTCAACACTCCCTGGACACAGACAGTGGCACAGCCCCATGCTGGACACAACTTCCCATGTCCCCATCCCTCTAAACCATCCCTGGCGCAGGCAGAGGTTGGGATGAGACCTTTCAGAGTTACCCTGACCCCTCCACCTCGCTTTCCCTGTGGCTCTGCCCTTCCTGGGCTTTCCAGTCCCCCACTTCCGAGGGGTTAAAGGGGCTGGGAGCCAACGAGAGGCAGCAGCTTGAGCAAACACGGGCGGGTGAGGCGCTGGCAGCCGGGTCAGAGCCCGGGGATGTGCCAAAGCTCAGCTGGGCCAAAAGAGGGGGAGTTTCTCCTCGTCAGCAGCCGGGGAGGGGCACAGACACCGGGCTGGACATGGCCAACAGTCCCCATCACGCCACCACGTCACCCCTCCTCAGCCAGGGCTCCCAGGGGACACCAGCGGGGCAGAAACAGGGGGACAGAGGGATGCAGGAACAGGGGGGGCCCTGGCAGAGCCCCGCAGGGCAGAGCAGGACGTGCCAAGGCTGAGGATGGGGGGGGACAGCTCATCATGGGGCAAAGGGGACAACACCGAGGGACACCCGGCCAATTCCAGCCCCACAGCCCCCCTGGACACAGTCCTGCCACCTTGGCTGGCTGCCTGTCTGTCCTCAAACACCACCCAGGGAGGACAGAAGAGCCACCCTGTGACCCCTCACCCCCAGGGCACCCCAAAAGCACCATGAGGCAGAGAGGACTCACCTGGAGGCTGCTGGTGTCCCCGTGGTCCCAGGCACTTTTGGTCTGCTTCTGCTTCTCTGTGGAGGGAACACAGAAGGTAAATCCCTCCAGGAGAACCGGGGCAGCCCCCAGCTGAGGAAGCAGCTGCCGAGCTGGCAGTGCCCCCTGCACAGCCCGGCCACCAACACTGGACTCCGGTCAGCCCCACGCGCCGCCCACACCGCCCGGCCAGCCAGGAGCTGGGGACAGCCCTCCCGCCGTGTCCCCAAGGCCACCCTGCGCCTGGGGACACCTACCCTGGTGCTGCAGGGACTTCAGCCCCTGCTGGGCCTGGTTGTGCAGCTCCTCCAGGTGCGGGGGCCGCGTGCTGGGGAAGAAGACGTTGTCGGGACATTCCTCGCCCGCCGTGTACTGCACGCTCAGCCGCTTCTCGCCCTCGCCCTTGGCAGCGCCTGCGGGGACAGCAGGGTCAGCTGGGCTGGGGGGACACGGCCACGCTGCCACCAGTGAGTCCCAACCCACGGGGACGAGCGACAGCCACCCTGGGATGACAAACCGGGTGCTGGAAACATCGAGAGAAATCCCATCCCGCGGCTGTGCCTGGCCGGTCGATATTCCGGAGTCGGGATGTCTCCTTTGGTTTTCTCCCCAGCATCAGAGCGGTGCTGGGATGTGGGACCACCCTCCCAACAGTGCCTTCGTTAGGAGCTAACGAGGCGGGGAATTGCGCAGGGCTGGGGGCAGCTGGGCAGGGAAGGAGCAGCACGGGAGGGGATTAAATGTGGATGGATCAAGGATGACTTTCCCTTCGCAGCGTTGCGTCATTGCCAGGCCTTGCTCATCACCCCGAGAGCAGCGGCTCCCCCCGTGCCCAGGCAGGCTGGGAACTGCACGGGGGAGGGAAACTGAGGCACGTCCAGCTGCAGAGATCCCTGAGGATCCAAATCCCAGCTCCAAGCCCTGCTGGATGCTGAACACCCCATCTGCCATGGAGTCCTCACTCCCTCCCCACAGCCACCACCCTGCAATGCCCACGGCCAGGGGCTGCCCTGGCATCACCCAGCCCTGGCATCACCCAGCCCCGGCATCACCCAGCCCGGGCACTGCAGCACCGTGCCACAGCCCTGCCCTCTCCTGCCCACACGCCTCAGTGAATCCTTAAACTCTTCCTGTCCAGAAAAAAAAAACAATTTTGAGGAAGGGAAGGGCGAGCGCAGGAAACCGTCGGGGCTGGCGGCGGCACCCCGGAGCCACGGGCACCTGCTGCTCGGCATGGCCAGCACACACAGCACCCCTTGTCCCCGGTGTCCCCGGTCCCCTCAGGGCCAGCCCGGCCAGGCAGCGAGGCGGCCGAGCCCCGACTCCAGCACACAAAGGAGCAGGCCTGGAACAATGGAGCCTCCCGCCCTGCCGCCATGCCGGCCTCTGCCTCCGCCAGCACCCGCCGTGCGAGCGGGCACCGGGGCACGGCCAGCCCGGCACGGCCGCTGCTGCCACACGGGTCCCCCCTGCTGGGGCAAAATCCCCGCAGGGAACACAAGGGACCCCCCCACCATCATGTTCCTAATCCCCTTTTCCCTCCCAGTTTCGGCAGCCCCTCTCCTGACACCCCCCAAAATCACGCTCGGAGCTGCCTTGCGGGGAGAGGAGCGCAGTGATTTATTCCGGCAACTTCGCGGCGGGCGAGGCCAGCGCTGGGGTGACCTTCCCTGCCCTCCCCCGGGGATGGCAGCCCCGTGCCCGCTGCGGGTGGGCGAGCACCCCGGGCCGGCCCGAGGGGATCCCGGTGGGCAGGGGTTGTGTAAGGACAAGGCTCCGCTCTCTGCGTCCCTCCCTGCCCGCTGCTCACTCACCCTTCTTCTTGAAGAAAGCCAGAAGCGAGGAGAGGTTCCTGCCCATGAAAACCACCATGGTGGCCGGGGAGGGGGTCTGGTCCCCAGGGAAGGGGGGCTCGGCCGCCCCCCGAGGAGGCTCAGCCTATTGTGCCGCGGCTGCTCTCACCCGGCGTGTGCCGGCGGGGCGGATGCCGGCGGCCCCCAGCTCCCTCCCTCTCCCTCCGTCCTCATCCGCACGGGCGGGAGGATGCTCGGCCAGGCGAAGACGCTCCGGCGCAGCTGCTTGTGAGCAGGGACAGCCTGAGCCGGGGACAGGAGGCTGCGCGGTGGCAGGAGGGGACAGTCCCAGCTTCGCCCACCGCGCTCCGCGGCCGCGGGAGAGGCAAAGAGGGGGCCCCTCCTCTGGCCCCCGGCTCGCTGCCCCCGGCCCTCCCGCCTCCTCCCACGCACGGCACAGACCACAGGGATCTGTTCCTCCAGGCTCGGGGCCAGCGTTTCCCCAGCTCCTCCCTCTTAGACCCCTGGGACCCCCCCCCCCTCCACCCAGGACCCTGCTGCAAACCAGTTGCTCGCTTCCACAACTGGGAGGAGCTGGGAGGCTTTTCCACCTTGGGCTATGACACAGCACAGTGTCACATTCCCCATCCCAGGCTGTCCCCAGTGCCCCCCAGGACCCTGCCAGGACAGCCCCATTCCCGGCAGGGAACGCGAGCCAGGACGGGGCAAAGGGTGTTTGTCCTTAGGGACAGGGCTGCGTCACTGTCACAAGGGCTGGCAGCACCGGGGGAAAACCAGGGCTGGGACCAGTCTAACCAGTAGCTCCAGCTGCTGGCGCGGGGGCAGGTGAAAGCAGGGACAGAAATGCCAGGCGGTCACGCAGTGGCACTGCCCTGGCGCTGCCGGTCACTGTCCCCACCATGGAGGTGCTCCCAGGGCAGTGGGTGCCCAGCACCTCCGGGAGCTCTATCTCGCCCATTTATAGGTGTTTCACCCCAAAAGGTGAACAGCACCCAGTGTTTACCCAGCTGGCAGCCGTGTCCTTGTGCCAACCCCTCTGCCCCCTGCCCTGCAGCTCCCCAGGGGCTGTGCCCGGGGTTTGTTCCAGCAGCACACAGCTTGGGCTGCAGACAGAGCAGCAGCACCCAAGCAGGGTCCCAGCGGGCCCCAGGCAGTGACTGCACAGCCCAGGGGACAGTTTGACCTTGTGAAGGGCATCTCTGAGTCCCCAGCCAGGATGCTCCGGGCCCGGCAAGGATTTCCTCCCTGGAATTCCATTCCCATGGCCCCAAACACCAGCAGCTCCCTGGCTGTGCCTGACCCAGCACCTGCTCCAGCACGGGCAGGATGGGCCGTGCTGGCCACACGCTCCCCCAGAAGGTGCCGGTGGCCGCGGGTAGAGGTTCCCCAGCTCTTTCCACAGCACAAGTGGAAAAGGGACATAATGAAAGGGCTGAGGATGCACAAAGCAGGCAGCCACGTGCTGCATGAGCACTGCCCTCTGCTCCGGGCAGCCTGTCATGAGCCCAGAAAGGGCCGTGGCTGGTGGCAGCTGAGAGGGACACTGCTCCCGGCTCCACAGGGCTCCTCCAGCTGTGCCCACGGAGATGGGGCTGCACCAGAACCCCCCTTCATGGCACCAGCACTCCCCCAGTAAAGGGAAACAGCCCCTCCTGTGCTGCTGGTGCAGGGCCCAGGCACAGCAGAGCTCGGCCCCGTGGGTCTGCTGGTGGCAGCACACGCGGAAGCTGCTCCAGGGACTGTGAGGACATTCCCAGGTGCTGGCACAGAGCCTGGCCCTGCTCCACCTTCCTGCCTGTGGCCCATTGCCCACACAGAGGACCTGGAGAACATCCCTCGCTGATGGAAACGTGTCCCTGTCTGAGTGTGACACCGGGAGCAGGAGGAGCTCAGCACGGGTGGCTGCAATCTCCCAAAGGATAATCCAGGGCTGAGCCAGGGCAGGACGCTGCCTGGCCATGGAAAAGCCTCCACTTCTCCCACTCCCTGTGACCTTCGCCACCTCATCATCCTCACCCAGCCGGCCTCACCCCGGCTCTGTCAACACACGGTGAAACCTCCTGGAAAAGGGGGGAAATCCGGGAGGGAGAGAGCCCCGATCCCGCAGCAGAGCAGCAGGTCCCGGTGGGCTGGGGGAGCCGCTGCAGCTGCAGCCGCTGCCGGTAGCAACACGCCCGGTTGGAGCCGCTGTCCCGGCCCCTGCGCATTCCTTGCGGTGCATCCTGGATCACCCCGGCCCCTCCGGGCTCCGCTGACACACGTGCCGTGGCCACACGTGGCAGCGGGGCTCTCCCAGATAAGGAGCCAAGGAGCCGCAGGGCTCTCCTTGGGCACCCTCTCAAGGATGGGCTCGGAGCTCCTGCTGCTGCCGGTGCCAGGGATGGTCCAGAGGGAGCAGAGCATCCCTGGAGCAAGGCACGATGGTGGGAAGGGACAGAAAACCCCAGGAACCCTCCTTCAGCTCTGCCTGACGGGCTGGAGGTACTAGAGGGGGAATGGGAAGGGTCGCACAAGGGCTGGGACCCTACAAGAGCACGGCCAGGGCCACCCAGTCTGATCTGCAAACAGAACTCGGTGCTGGCCCAGCTCCCACGCTGCTGCTCCTCACCTGGAGAGAGAGAGAGAGAGAGGAGAAAATCCCAACTCCTGTCCCCCTCCTCGCCAGGCCCGTGCCTCCTGCGAGCAGCAGGTTTGGCCGGGCTCGGCTGCAAACATCCATCTGTGCCTGCTCGGCACTGCCCCGACTTGCCTGCTCCGCGCACGGCGCGGGTCCTGCGGCAGCAGCGGGGAACCTGCAGCTCCCTGCCCGCCCCTCCACCGCCACTGACTCACCGCGGAAAAATGGGGAGGAGGGGGAGCTGCCAGGCGGGTGGGAAGGGGCTGCGGGGTCCCCAGGGGAGTCCAGCCGTGTCCTGCTGCTCGGTGGGATGGAGACTTCGCCTCGAGAAGTCCCCCTGCCCCACGGGGTTGGGGCTCTGCCACCGCTCCGGGGGTCCCTCCCAGCACCATCCAGGCCTGGGGGCTGCTCTGCTTCCCTGCAGATGCCTTGGGCAGGGATAACACCATGAACCCCATTCCTGAGAGCTCCGTGGGGCTGTCAGGACGTGGATGGACCCTGATGGAGCTGTGCTGCAGAATCACAGAATATTCTGACTTGGAAGGGACCCTCTCCAGCCCCTCTGCTCCAGCATCCTGTCCCTCTGCTCCCCCTGCAACATTTAGGGTGCCTGGGAGCCCCTAAAGAAAACCAACCCGTTCCCCAAATCCTTGTCTCAGCACAGGATCCCCGCCCTGGGACGCGCCACAGGACTCTGATCACTCCGGGCGGGATAAGAGCACAATAATATTTACGGTGGCTCTGGCCACACAGCCCCTGCTGCCAGCCTGCCCTCGGCCACACCTGGGGGGCTGCTCCAGCCAGGAAAACATCTCCGCCAAGCAAATAAACACCGCCCCATCCACGCTGCTGGCTCGGCTCTCAAACACGATCCCACGCAGAGGCTGAACTAAAATTAATTTCAACTGGGAAAACAAACTTGGATCTTTTTTTTTTTCTTCCTCTACATCACAGCAGAGAAAGCTGCCTGCTATCACCTCGGTGAGCCAGCAGGCCCTGGCGAAGGAGCTGGTGCAGGGTGAAATCCCGTTTGGAGCAGAGCCGTGGCTCCGGTGGCCTCCAGCCACGGCTGCTGTCAGGACAGGAGCACACGGGGTTGTGCAACGGGCCCTGACCTCGCTGCTGGCCCCAGAGCCAGCCCTGAGGTGACACAGAGCGTCTCCTGCTCCCTGAGTTATCCCAGATCCCGGCAGCAGCCCGGAGGGGGTCTCAGGGCAGGGACCACCGCAATGCCCGGCTGTGCCTCATTCCCAGCCCCTGCCACAGCCCCGCGAGCCTCCATCCCACCGCGTCCCCACCCCGCGCTCGTCCCCTCCCCGGAGAAGCCACCAAACAGGTTTGAAGGTAAATAACAGCCTTCCCCAGGCAGGAGCCGGATCCGGGCGGGATCATCCCAGCTGGGGAGCGCGGGGCGGGACAGGCCCGCAGGCAGAGCCTGGAAAGAGACTGGGGGACACAGAGGGCGACACCGGTGGCACGTATGACAGGAGTGGGCCACCAACACCTCCTCCTTCCATACTCCAGAGCTTTATCACTCCCCGATCCCCTTCCCTCGGTGTCCTCCAGCTCCCGCCGTGCTCGGGGCTGGCTGTCCCCGGCGCCGTCGTGCCCGGCTCTGTTTGCAGGGCACCCAGGTGCTCTTGCCACGGCAGAGGCGTTGCCTGTCACAGCAGGCACCCGGCTGCACGCGGGAGCAAACCCAGCAGACGGATTAAGGACAAGACGTTGCAGGTTTTTTTCCGTGCACGGATCCCCCGTCCCTGCAAGCAGCGCCCAACCCCAACCCCGCTCCCGCCCGCGGAGCTTTTCCAAGGAAACGCTGCGGAGGTGCCGATCCTCCCATCGAGACGGACACGGGCGATGTGGGATCAGGGAGAGGAGCTGCCACCACGATGGGGCGGGGGATAACCCACAGGCGCAGGGCAGGTCCCATCCCTGCCTGTCGGTGACGGGAGCGTGCCAAGCGGGCACGGCACGGCATGTCAGAGCCGGGAGCTGCACAGCTGCCTGCCCGGGACACCCGCGGATCGCCTCCTCCCCTGCTCCGGCAGCGGGAGGGGGCACCGGCAAGGGCTCGGATGTCCCGGCCGCAGCGGGATGCTGGCTGGTGTGCCGGGCTGGAGAAAGCGCCTGTGTAAATCTCGGCGTGTCCCCCGCCGGGAGCGGCCCCTGCCCTCATCCGCCTCCCCCGGTGTTTGCGGAGCCGGCCCAGCGTGGGGCTGGCAAGGAGAGAGGCTGCGAAGGAGAAAGAGTCCAGAGCTGCTCAGCCCACCCTGGAGCTGCCCAGCTGGAGCCGGGGCTGCCGAGGGGCTCCATCGCTGCTGCTGCTGCTGCTGCTGCTGCTGCTGCTGCTGGGGACGGTCACAGGCACAGGTCACCCCTGGGACATTGGATGCCCCATCCCTGGAAGTGTTCCAGGCCAGGTTGGAGCACCGTGGGATAGTGGAAACTGTCCCTGCCCATGGCAGGGGGAGTGAACACGATGAGCTCCGAGGTCCCTTCCAAATCAAACCATTCCATGACTTTTTCCCTGGCGGCCACCGAGGGGGACACGGGGTGACCCCGCACCCAGAGCTCCGCGCCCGCCGCAGCCGCATCCCCGCTGACTCCGCGGGGCGCAGCCTGGCCAGCGGCCACGTTCCTGCGCCCTGACTCAGCAGGGCCCGGCGGGGAGTCCCGATAAGGAGGCGATAAGAGGCTTCGGTCTCCCTGGGGCTCAAGGACCTTCCCCGGCGTGGACCAGAGGCTGGGGATGCCCCCGGAGCAGGCCAGGCCCCGCTCTGGCACGGGGAGCGTGGGTTTGGCACTGGTGGGGCAGAGCGGGCGGGCTCAGGCAGGGAGCAGCGGCAGAGCCACCCCGGAGCCCTCCCCGTGCCCCCGCTGTCCCCGCGGACCCCTGCTCTGTCCCCTCAGCACCCAAAGGCGGTGCCCACACATGGCACAAGGACAAACCCATCTGCCAGTGCCTGCCCGGGGCCTGATGCGCCAACAACGGGCACGGCAGGGCCAAAGGAAGCTTCCAGTCGGCAAAGAGACAGGAAGTGGGGACACTGGGGACACTGGTCCAGCCGCCCGCCATATGCAATTATTCTCCAGCCCAAAATCCGGAGGCACCCGGGGTCTTGCAGGGGGGGACGGGAGCGGCGGCGGGGCCCGTCCGGCGGGTGCCGGCACACCCTGCCCCCAGCCGGTGATCCCGGCTGCGCCCTCCGAAATGCTGAAGCGACACAATGCAAATTCTTTGGCTTTGTGGCCGCCGCGCCGTTGCCATGGAGCCGGCGCAGAGAACAAACACAACTCGCCCCATGTTTTCTCAGCACCTTCCACCCCACGGCCTTCGGCCCCAGCGCCAGCCCGGGATCTGCCCCGGCTGTGCCGGTCCCACATCCCGCCCATTCCGGGGCATCCGAGAGGGAGCAGGGCTTGTCCCAGGCAGCCCTGGGGAAGGGTGGACCTGTCCTGGTTCAGGGATTGATAAGGGACATCCAAAGCTGGCAGGGATGGAGAGGAGATGGAGGAATCCCACGTGGAAAGGGTGAGGATGTGCCGGGGATGCAGCTACAGCCCAGCCTGCCCAGTGGCACCCAGCCCTTCCTGCGAGGAGGCCACGACAAGAGCACGAGAGTGGCAGAGAGGAGCCTGCAGCCACCCCAGGAGGAGAGGAGGATGGTGGAGAGCCCGGAGAAGGAGATGCTGTCCCTGCACGGCCATGGGCGATGTGTCACCCTCCTGCCTCAGTTTCCAGCCGATGCTCTCAGCCAGGACATTCCAGCAGCCTTTCCTGTGCACCTGCGGGGTCCCGCCATCCCGGGCCCCTCCTCTGGGATGGTTTTACTCGGAGTGGTGTCCCTAAACCTGTGCTGAGTTGACTCCAGACCCTGTTTACGCTGCAGACGGCTCGGCTCACACACCTGTGGGGCTGCTGCCTGTAGAGATCGAGGGGAACAGCAGAGCTCAAGGCAGGAGGGACAGCAGGGCCAGGATCCCACAGGGCTGGTGGGGAAAAACCACCCCATTACGGTCCCTTGGTCCTGCTAATCCCATTCCTATTCCACACGCCTGCCAAGTCTCCTCCTCGGCTCAGGCTGGGCTGGGGACACGGGGACAGTTTGATGCCACCACTGGGGGAGTCACCAACCCCAGGATGGGGATGGTGTTACTGCAAGAGCCCTTCCCTGCTGGCATCACCCTGCTCTGATGAGGAAGCACCCCACGGGGTTCACTGTTCCGCGTGTGGGTCCGGGATGCCGCGGGACCCTTTCCCTGCTCCTCATCCCTGCAGGAAAGATCCCGGCCCCTGCTCCTCCTGGCCTTTCCAGTGGCATCCATGGAGACGGAGCATAAAAGCTCTGAGCAGTCGGTGTGGACAGACGGACAGACAGACACGCTCAGAGCGAGGGGACGGCGATGGGGAGGGGGGGAGCAGCCCCTGCGAACACCCCCAGATCCGCCACTCCCCGCGGGGCCGCGAGAGAGAAACCGCGGCACGGGGTGGGAGCGGGGGGCCGGGGAGGAAGGCGACGCTGGCAGCGCTGGGATCGCACTTGGAAAACAAATCAGTAACTAATTCAGCTGATCCCGTCCTGATAGCGCGGCTGCTCGCCGGCAGTGCGCGCCGGCACAGCCCTGCCTGCAGCCAGCGGGGCTCCCCAGCTCCCACACCGGCGTGGGGGGCTCATCCTGCCCCCCCAAACACAGCGAGGGCAGAGCCGAGCCTCCCCCTCACCCCTCGCTGCTGCCCAGCCCAGCACAACACAACACAAGTGGCGAACTTTTCCCTTCAAACTCCCCACGCGGGGACCCCCCACCCCCGCTCCCCCTCCCCGGGCAGCCCCACGGCTCCTACCTGCCCTGGGCTTCCCGGCGCGGCCGAAGGGCCAGGAGGAGCCGGGCTTGGCTCCCGCCGGGCTCCTCTTGCGGTGCGCGTTGCCCATGAGGCCGCTCTCGCCTCCACCGCGGCCGGGTGGAGGGGACCGCGGTGCTACATGGCCGAGCCGAGCGGGCTCCGGCGTGGCCCGGGCGGCCCCGGCAGACGACGGCGCTCAGCCGCCGGCTCCCATCCCTCCGGCCCCGGCGGAGCTCAGCGCTCGCAGGCGGCCGTGCCGGAGCCAATGGTACGGGCAGAGAGGAGGGGCCTGCCGGGATCACCCGGCGGATCCTACAGCACCCTCCCAGCCCCATCCCTCCGGCGGGGATGCCTGGGTGATACAGAGAGGCTGAGCGGGCCAAAGGGAGACGCCCCGGTGGCCAAACATCCCCGAGCAGGGCAGGGATCTCGCCCCAGGCCGTGCTCGCACCTCCTTGGAGTTTGCCACGCTCCGCTTCTGGTTGTCCCCAGCTCCCACAACCTCTGCCACAACCCCCCCTTCATGGGTTTTGGGGAGGGGGACACCTCGCCCAGCCCGGCCAAGGCTAGGACCGGATTTCCAAGGCTGGAGCAAAGCGCCCGGGGCCGCGGGCTGGGTCCGGCCGCTGCCCAAACGCAGGGCGAGCACCCACATGCCAGCGCCCACGCAGCCTGGGGTGGGTGGGAACCCCCCACCGCCCTCCCCACGGCCACTCCTGGCTCTGGGGCAAGTCACGAGGACGTTGCTCACTCTGCCGGCACCTTCCCGGGTGCACCTCGGCTTCTCCCGGCTCCAGTCCCTGCTCCAGCAGCGGCCAGGGCTGGCAGGGGACGAGCCACGGGAATTGCTGCTCCAAGAGCTGCCCACACCACCCGGACAAGCCCCTCCACGGCCCCTTCCCGAAGGCCCGGCTTTCCCTCCTGGTTTTTAATTAGAACATTAAATGCTGCGAGGGCAGGGAGGGGTCAGCCAGGCAGGCAGCGGTGGGCAATTCCTGCTGGCAATGTTTATGTTCCTTAGGTGATTCATCAAAGGCTGGGATAAATAGGAAGGAGGGTTTTGTGGGAAAGGCACCAAACGGGGAGGTGGTGCGAGAAAGAAAGGGGAAAATTAAAGATCAACCAGCAGCTTTGTCCTGACCTCCCAAGGTGATCGGCACCGAATTAATCTTTGGACTTCAGTCTTCTCCTCCGCAGTGGAAAGATTGATGGTTCAGCTCCTCACCAGCTTGCTTGGGTGCCCAGGGCACGCTCAGCTGGCAGGGACTGTCCCCGTGGGTTTGCTGCCACATCTGCTGTGGGAGCTGTTAAGGAAATTGGGGGATTCAGAGGGAAATTATTCCCTGTTTCCCAATCCTGGCTGTGCCCAGCTCACAGGAACCTTCCCACCTTGGGGCAGTGAGGATTGAACCAGGTCCTGGTCACAAGAGCAGCAGATCAGAGGGGTCTGCCCAGTGGCTGTAGGACACAATTTCTCCTCTGGTCCATCCTGGGATGAGATTTCCTCCCACCTTCCATCATCCCTGGGATGCCCATCCCAAAATATGGACCCTCTACGCCACTCAGACCCTCTCCAGTGACCCAGGGGGCTCCTCTGCAGCCACACAGAACAAACCTCGCGGTGAAGCTCTTGTGTTCCTCTCACCGGGAAAAGGAGAGAGGCTGGAGGCTGCCCCAGATCCAGGGAGACACTTCCCCCTCCCCTCCCCTCCCAAAACACCCTCCCTCCGTGGTGCCAGCACCTGCTCAGGGAACGCGGCCAGCGCCGGCACCGCCCCCGGGCACAGCCGGGATGCGCCGGGAGGGAGCCGAGCCCCGGGCACCCCGCGGAGCCCACGTGTGCCAAAAATACCCAGAGGCTTCTCCGAGCTGCGACAACCGTGATGGGGTAACTCAGAGCCGAGCTCCAGCTCCTCCCGAGCCTCGTGGTTCAGTCCCTGCTGGATTTGGGGGCTGAGAGCAGCGTGGGGGGCTCCAGCATCCCCGCAGACCCCACTGAGCTGCCCCATTGCTGCCTCAGGGCACGAACACCCCGAAATCTGCGGGCAGGCCTGCTCTCATCCTGCATCCCAGAGCTGGTTTGTGTTGCTGTGAGCAGAAATTCAGCTCAGGGAGTCTGGGGAATGGGGACAGCTGAGCACCCCAATTCCCTGCCCTGTGTTAGAACCCCAGTACAGCCCCAAGGGGAGGGGAGGGAAAGGAGGGGAAGAATTCTCAGCCTTCCCAGCACACGAGTGAAAATGGGGAGTTGATTCCGGGCAGAATCTCTTCTCCAAGCCAGAAATCTCCAGTTTTACTCACGGAGAGAACTCTGATAAGAGCTCAGAGCAGCAGAGGAGCTGCTCATGAGATACAGATCTGGTCAGCTCAGCGTGACTGCCCCGAGCACATCTGATCTTCCCAAAGTCACCCATTCCCCTGGTCAGAGAGGCCAGTCCGGCCATGGGGACCCCTCTGTGGTGGCACAGGGGACAGATCTGTCCCTCCTGGTGCTCTCTCCATCCCCCCTGGTGTCTCACCCTTCTGGTGTTTTC
This sequence comes from Eopsaltria australis, assembly GCA_034509425.1. Taxonomy (NCBI): domain Eukaryota; kingdom Metazoa; phylum Chordata; class Aves; order Passeriformes; family Petroicidae; genus Eopsaltria; species Eopsaltria australis. Next base: position 32,729 of record JAVTVJ010002191.1, on the reverse strand, counting down.
TAAACCCGATCCCATCTCGGGGCAAACACAGAGCAGGAGCTGAGCTGCCTGAATGAGAAAGGAATTCAGCCCTTGTTCCCTTCTCGGGGAAGTAAAGCTCAGCGAGGCAAAGGTAACACAAAAACCCCACTTGAGATCCCCAATCATTAACAGAAATACATAACCAGGAGGGTTTCAAATGATTTCCTGCTCCAGCCGGAGTCCAGGCCGGCTCTGCCGATGACAGCTCCGGCTCCAGCCCGCGGAGGAGGAGGGAGCCCAGCTCCCTGCTCGGGGTGAGGTGGATTTTATCCCCGCACAGCAGGACCTGCCCAAGGCTCCGGCTCCTGCTTGGCAGGGAAATGTTTTTTCACTTCATCCTCGCCCAGCTCTTCACCTTCCCGCGGGTTGTGTTCCCATCGCTGCCGGAGCCGCAGTCAATGATGATATTGTCTTATGAAACCAGACCTGCCTTCCACGGGGGAAACACGACCCCGCTGAAATCGCTTTATCGGATCTTATGGAACGCTATTCTCAGGAGTAATTCTTCCAGTTGTCTCCAGGTGGAATAGCTGCGGTTGCAGACACACCTCTCTTTGTTCGCCCCGGCCGCTCGCCGGTGCCAGGCCAGGCCAGCCAGGGGATTCCTGCTGCTCACATTTTCTGAAGTGTCACTCTGTGCCTCGGGCAGATTAACAAACTCACAGCCCCCGCGCCTCTCCCCTCTCCTTTGAGCAGAGCAGCTCAGGGCTCAAGGCAAGCCCGTGTTTACACCAAACCGTGCGTGGCAGCCGAGGATGGAGGGAACAATCGTCCGGGGAGATTCCACAGCTCAGCCCCGAATTTCCTCGAGGGATCACGTGCGCCCCGTGGCATCGAGTGTCACCAGCACAGAACCACGGAATTATTAAGGTTGGAAAAACCCTCCGAGATCATCAAGCCCAGCCTGTGATCAGACCCCACCTTGTCAGCCAGCCCAGAGCACCGAGTGCCACATCCAGCTGTTTCTTGAACGCCTTCCAGTGCTTAAAAACCCTTTCCATGAAGGAACTGAGCACAGCCCAGCCCCTCCACCCCGCACACGGCAAATCCCCAGTCCCAACCAGCACTTGCTGCTGTTACAAAGCAGCTGTGAGCATTGAAAGCTTTATTTTTAACATCACTATCCCTTTCCCTGCCCCAGTCACGAAATCATTGCTGCCGGACTAAGCTGGCATCAAAAAGGAAAATTAAAAAAAAAAAAAAAAAAAAAAAGCCAACTCTAATTTAATATTTCTGGAACATCGATTCCTTCACTTCATCAAGGAATTAAGAAGAATGTTGCAAAAGCCGGATAAAGCAGCTGCCAAAAAACCAGACTAAAACCACTGGACCCCAGCAGCAGCTCATCCTTCATCCCTGAGCTGTGTTTACATCTCTGCACCCAGAAATGCAGCCCAGGGGAGTGGGAAAAGCCGGGCACCCCAAATCCTTGCTCCGTGTTTGACCCTTGGCACTGCCCAGCTGCTCTCCCCGCCTCAGCTCCCGGCCCGGGGTTTAATCACTGCTCTGCCTCCAAAGGTTATTGTGGAAATAAACGCAGTATTTATACAGGCTGGAACGGCGAGGTGCTGGGATCCCACCGAAACAGGGCAGAGCATCCCGAGGATGCAATTCCAGCCGGGATGGAACCACCCCCCCTCTGGTGTCCCCCGGAGAGGCGGCTGATGCTGGCCCAGGAGCGGGATTACCGAGCCTTTCCTCTACCCAGCTCAGCTGTTTGGGCAGCCAGAGATGGCATCGCTGATAGCCGGACCCGCGGGATTGATCCGAGGTGGAAATGCTCTCATCCTCCCGCGGCCGTGATTTCAGTGCTGAGCAATGCCGACCTCACCAGCGCCCGCTGCAGACGCTCGGGAACGAGCCCTGATCCATGTGCCCCGGGGTGAATTCCCTCTCTCCCATCCCTCAGAGCCATCCTACTCGCCCTCCCCACCGCCAGCACGTGCCCTGTCCCAAATCCACGGCCAAATCCACCTGCAGGAAGGGCGGGGTGATGGGAGCTGCCGGGTCACGGGTCTGACCCAAACCCCCCAGCACCGCACGGACACGGGAGAAGCTGAGGGCGCTCAGAGCCTGCGAGGCCCCGCTGCAGCTCTTCCCTCTCCCCCTCCTACAGCTCCCAGCTGATGTTTGGAAAGATTCCCAGCTGGTCCCGATGCACGAAGGGCTCGTGATGTCGGCTGCCTCCGGGCAGGTCAGAGCCGCGTGTGGCGCGGCCGATGCCGCCGGCTCCGGCACCCGCAAAACACCCGGGGCTGCCACTCCTCTTCCCACACCTCATCCCAAACCTCTGCTCGAGGCATCCTGAGCCCCATCCTCCAGGGAAACAGGGATGGATGTTTCCATCCCTCAGGGGTGGGTGCCGGTAACCCCGGTGAGCGCTGGCGGCGTCCCGAGGACGCGGCGGCCGCAGCGGAGCCGGAGGCGCTGGAGCAGGGAGGGGTTCCTGGCGTGCTCCCTCCGTGCTGGAATTGCACGGGGAGGGTGATTCAGTCACGCAGGCAAAGCTGCAACCGCTGCACATCCGTGATGCTTCTCCCGGCACATCGGCGGAGACGAGGGGGAATTTGGGGCACCTCCCATCCCAAAAGCGCAGCCCGGAGGGGAATGATCCCCTGGGCTGGGGCACTGAACGGTGCCTCCATCACCAGCACGGGCTGTAGGCACTCAGGACAGCTCTCGTGATGGGACAGCGCGGTGGCAGCGCGGGGACAGAGCCCCGGCTGGCACGAGCTGCGAGGGAGCAGCGCAGCGAGCGGGCGGGAGGTCCCCAAGCTGTGACCCTGACGGGCCGTGACTTGGCATTTTGAGGATTAGCTGGCGAACGGTGCAACTCCAGGGAAAGGAAAAAAAAAAAAAATAAAAGAGGGGAAAAAAAGGGCTGGCAGAGCTGCTGGGGGCGTTTCTGCCGCGAAGAGGAACATCACATGCTCCAGCACATCTCGGTTTTTCTGCTCAGGTTTCAGTGCTGGGCTGTGGCAGCGGCTCCACGCACGGAGGGCCGGGAAGGAGCCACCGGCAGCATCCGATGGATGGGCCCAGCAGAGAGCTCAGCTCTTCCCGAGCCTCTTTTCCCATTCCACGGCTGCTCCTGTCCTGTCACAGATCCCCGTGTGCTTCTCCAAGCAGCAAACGCGCCTGAATGAGGGCTTGGATGCCTGGGAATTCACTCCCTGGAGCAAGCTGAGGAAGAAAGTGGCAGCTGACAGCATCCTGCTGCACTTGGGTGCCGCAAAGGAGGCCTCTCCCTTGGTGAAGGAGCCAAAACATCCCTGGCAGAGGTGCCCGCAGGGAGGGCAGGGCTGTGACACAGACGGTGTCCCCGACAGAGCGGGGACAGCCAGGGCTGGGAGAGGCTTTTGGGGTGATACTTTCCTTCTTGGGACATGACTGCTGCCAAAAACGCGCTGAGGAGAGGAGCATGACCAGACAAGCCAGCGCCCGTCTCTGCCAAACACCCCAGGATGAGCCCATGGATCCCCAAAACACAGCCCTGGGATGGCGAAGAGAGGGGACCCGGAGCAGCAGGATTGTCCTGGTGAAGGTGGCAGGGACGTGGAGGCAGCAGCCACCGACGGGCCGGGGTGAGGGCCATATCTGGGACAGGAAGGGCCACACCTGGAGCAGGCAAACACCCTGCCCAGGAGGAGGAGGAGGAGGAGGAGGAGGAGGAGGAGGTGGCAGGGGCTGGCGTCCCTCCAGATTTCCCTCAGCCCCAGTGACCTTCTGACTCAGCGCAGGGAGAACCAACCCAGTGAACCGGCACCAGCCCTCGGGGCCGGGGCGAGATCACGCCAGGAACTGCTGGATCCGGGCTGCTGCCACCGCGGCCACCATGGCCACTGCCACCACCATGGCCACCGCCACCACCATGGCCACCGCCACCACCTTCACCCCTGCCACCACCCCTGCTGCCACCACAGCCAGCAACTCCACCCATCCCTGGCCACCACCATGGCCAGCACCTTTGCCCCTCCTGTGTCCCCTCTTTAGCCACGTCCATGGCCACCACCTCAAGTCCTCAAGTCACCACAGTGACCCCTCTTTGGCCACCTCCAGTGTCAGCACCCTGACCCTCCTTGGCTTCCACGGTGACACCTCCTCGGCCTCCATGGCCACCACCTTGACCTCTCCTTCACCACCTCCATGGCCACCGTTGTGGCTCCTCCTTGGCCACCACCTCAAGCCCTCCACAGCCACCAACCCGAGCCCTACCTTGGCTACCATTGCGACCACCACCCCAACACCTCCTTGCCCACTCCCACAGCCACCACTCAACACTTTGCCATCACTCCAACACCACCGTGGCCACCACCGCGACCCCTCCTTAGCCACCACCGTGGCCACCACCTCGACACCTCTTTGAGCAGCTCCCTGAAGTCTCCTCGCCCACCTCCACAGTGGCCACCACCGTGACCCCTCCCTCACCGCCACCGTGGCCACCTCCCCGCCCGCTCCTCACCTGCTCCCTCGGTCCCTCCCGAGGTGCTGCCGTCCTTGGGCTGTCGCCGCCGGCCCCGGAGCCAGCTGAACGCCCTGCGCAGCGAGTTCGCCCGGGCCTTCTTCCGCCGGGGGGGAGCTCCGGGAGCCCCCTCCGAGCCGCCGCCGCCCCGCTCCGGGTCCCGCTCGCCGCCCGCCGCAGGTGCAGCCCCGGCGGACATGGCCGCGGCGGGCAGCGCCCCGCACCGCCCCGCACCGCCGGCAGCCGCTGCCCATAGGGCCGGGCCCGCCCGGCTCGGCTCGGCTCGGCTCGGCTCGGCTCGGCTCCGGCTGCAGCCCCGGCCCCGCTCCGGGCTCCCGCCGAGCGCCCAGCGCCGACGGAAAGTTTCTGTGCGGGGCGGGGCCGGGCTGCGGGAGCTCCGCCCGCACCGGCCCCCGCCTCTCCCCCCCCGCCCGCAGGTGGCCCCGGGGGCGTGGGGACCGGGGACCCTCCCCTTGGTGCCACCGGCGTCACCCCCGCGGCTGCCGGGGTTTCCCGGAATGTTTTCCCCGTTCCCCGGTGGGTCCCGGCTTTGTCCCCTTGGGACTCGCGGGGGGGCGGTGCGGGGACAGCGGGGACTGATCCCAACCCTTGGGACCCTCGGTTTTCCTCGAGGTGCTGAGCATCAGCGGGAGAGCAGCGGGGAAAACAGGGAAACACCCGAGCGGGAGCGGAGCGCGGAATTCCAGCATCGTCATCCCCGGAGCGGCGGCCGCGCATCCCCGGGGGGGGCTGTCCCTGTCCCTGTCCCTGTCCCTGTCCCTGTCCCCAGCAAAGCAGCCGGAGCTGGCAGCCATGTCCTGCCCTTGCCTTCCCATCCCGCAGCCACCTCCGGCTCCTCACCTGACGGCCCCGGGGGTGACACTCGCCGGTGTCACCGCCGCTGGCAGCGCCCAGGGGGACACGGCGCTCCCCGACCACCTGAGGCCACCAAGGCGCTGCCTGCAGCCCGTGCCACGCTGCTGCTTGTTACTAATAATAATCAGCCCCTGAAAACGGAGTGGCACAGGGCGAGGGGGAGATTCAGCCTCTTGGCATGGCTCTCCCAGGCTCTGCCGGCGGCCGGGAGAGCCCCGGGAGCTGCCCGGAAAAGGCACCGGGAGCTGCTTGGGGAAGGCACCGGGAGCAGCCTGGGAGAGGCAGCAGCTCTCGGGAAGGATTTCTCCTCGCAGCACAAGCTGGCGTTGCTCAGGAGCACGGCCACACCGATCTGATCTTGATTCGATTTCAGGAATCCCTGTGAGGGTGAGGAGGCCCTGGTGCACGGTGACCAGAGAAGCTGTGGCTGCCCCATCCCTGGCAGTGTCCGAGGCCAGGCTGGAGCATCCTGGTTTAGTGGGAGGCGCCCCTGCCCATGTCAGGGAGTGAGAACAAGATGAGTTTTAAGCTCCCTTCCAACACAAACCATTCCATGATTCTGTGACGCAGCTGAGAGGGGACAACAGGACACACAGAGAGCGGGCTGGAGCAGCAGCAGGTCGGTGACAGGGCCGGGGGAAGGATCCTGACCAGAGCACAGGTGGTTTGTGCTGCATTTCCACGCTCCAGGCTCCCAGGGGTTGGGGTCCCTGCGTTTCCTGTGGGTTGTGTTGGAGCCGCATCCTTCCCGGATGCTCCCAGGGCCTGGCTGCACGCCCGGAGGAGTTTGCCAGGCGCTGGAAATGGCTGGAAGGGTTTATAAAGAAAAAAGCCTGTCCATCCCTCAGGCTTCCCAGCACAGCAGCATCTCCTGTGGGATTCAGGCACTGGCAGTTGTGCAAACCAGAGCATCCCGGTGCTTCCCAGCAGCACCAGTGACAGGGATGCAGCTCCAAACCCGCGGTGACACCTGCAGAAAGGCCAGGATTTGCTGTCCTTTTGTGTCTCTGCCCCACATTCCTCTCCCTTCACCCCTCTGAACCCAAACTCAAGATTGAAATGAGCTCTGGAAGGAGTTGGGCAGGAATTTCCTGGCACCTCTGTGCCCCTCGGTGATCCCAGGGCATTGATTCCTTTCCAGGATGAAGGCTGAGCTTGTCCCTGCTCCCCCAGGCTTTGCTGACCCACGCCGAGCTGAACTGCTCTGAGGAGCCTCTAATCCCCAATTAGGGCGTTTGTGTTGACTTTCTGCTGCCGGCTCCGACTTCCGAGTCATTAACCTCCAAAAACAGGGGAAAACAAATCCCATTTTTCATCTTTCCCCTCCTCACGTGGCAGCAGAACCAGTTTGAAAAACATTTTCGTGCAGATTTGTGGGGCATTGTCCAAATAATCCCAGTGAGAGAGAGGGAGAGGGTTGGTTATTCTCTGGGGAGAGCTCCCATCAGAGGGGAGAGGGAAGAGGGGAGGAAGGTGAAGAGGAAGGTTATCCCAATCCTAAAGAAGGGAATTCCAGGAGCTCCCAAAAGCACCAGCACTTCGTGGAGTGCCCCAGAAAGCTTCCCCTGCTCCCAGAGAGCTGCAGGGCCAGGGCTGGGGAATTCATTTTCCACATTCCCAGGATGGTCCCAGGACACTGGGATTCTCCTGGGGACAGCAAATCCCACGAGGGCTCAGCTCCCACAAGACCCAGCCACAGGGGAGGGGACACAGAGCCCCAAGAGCCACCCCGCGCCTGATCCCTGCGAAATGAGCCCCAAAAGGGCACACGAGGAAGCCAAACGTGGGCTGCCAGCCGTGGCATCGCGCTTGAGCGGCCCCAGCAGCTCCTGCTGCCCGTGCCAGGCTGCAGCCGCTGCCTCGGGCCGCGCTCATCCGTCCCCTGCCCCCCATTTCCGTCCCCTCGCGGGGACATCGAGCCCTGGCTGCTCCCTCATTACTCATTAACGCCTCCGTCACGCGCAGGTGGCCGGGACAAGGTCCTCCCGCATCCCTTTGAGCCCCGTGGGTGCCGCTTCCCACCCCGAACCCCTCCTGCAGAGGAAGCGGCTCCTGCTCGCTGTTTCTTGCCCCGGGATATGGAAAAAGCCAGCGCGGAGCCCGGGCCGCGGTGACCCCGCTGGCGATCGTTGGGACGCGGGGACTGGGTGCTGTGGTGCTGAAAATCGGCTCAGATGTGAAAATGGGGGTTTTAAGTGGAGGTTTTAATTGTGGTGTCTGGACCACAAATGTCATGGAAAGAGGGAGGCAGCGATCTCCTTGCTCAGGTGCCGGAGATGGGATGGATAAAAAGCAGATTTCTCCCTTCCCAGCACCCTCGTGCTGGCAGGGACAGCTCTGTCACAGCCCAGCAGCATCACCCGTGTCGTGGTGACAGGGACAGGCGGCCACAAGAGGCATCTCCTGCTCCTGCGCCAGCATCCCGGACCTTTCCTGGAGGAGAAAATCCTGCGGGAATGTCAGCACAGCCTCGGGGCCAGGCGGGATGTCAGGGACACAGCAGAGCTGGCACGGGCGTGATGGGGCTGACAGCGAGTGGCAGCCAAACCCTGGGGTGTGAAATCCCCCCGAGTGCGACACGGGTGACACCCCGGGGAGCTGCCAGGACAGACAGCCTTGAGCCAGGCGTTTAATCCCAACATCTGAGCAAAGATAAGCCGGAGGAGCGGGATGTGGGATGGGACACACTCCAGGAATCCCTGCAGATGGACCCGGCTGTCAGCCCCGCTCTGCTCTCCTGGCTGGGCCGGGGTCTCGCTCAGGAGCTGCTGGGATGGTTCCTTCCTCATCCCTCTGGGATTTCCTCATCCCCCTGGGATGGTTCTTCCCTCATCCCCTCCCCGCAGGGAAAGCGGGACCCGGCGCCCAGATAAGCGGGAGCCGCTGGCGCCTGTGGCACCGGGGCACGGTCTGGCCCTGCTCCCGTGGAGATCCCAAGGTCCCTGCGGGGCAGACGGCGCCTTCGGGCTCCCCTTTCATCCCTGCCCCAGCTGGGCACACTCCCACGCTGCTCTCTTCCTCCTCCTCCTCCTCCTCCTCCATCCCTGCTGGGCAGTCTCCCCTCCCTCTCCAGGGGCTACCCCAGCTCTCCGCTGGAGAAACTGAGGCAGGAGGCGAAGCAAACCAGGTTGTTCCCAAGGGGACGGTGGCATCCAAGCCCCCAAACCTGGATGAATCCCGCCATGTGCAGCTCCGGAATCATCCAGGGACCCCTCACCGGCCCGGGGCCACCGTGGGAGGGCAGGGCAGGAGCGGGCGCGCGGTGCCACCGCCCTCGGAGGGAGCCGGGAGGGTTCCCTGGAATTGCTGCCAGCTCCAGGATGAATCACACTTTCCCCTGGGATCAGATTGCAGCTCCTGCACTCGAGGGGCCGGATCTGGCACCGCTCTCCCTGCTCAGCCGGACCCCCGCGCCCTGGGCAAACACAGCGGGCGAGGGCACAGCGCTGCCCGGCATCGCCGCTCCTGAATCCCATCCGCGCCGGAATCCGGGCGGTTTGGACACCCCATGGAGCCCTGAAGTCGGGCTGGGACTTCCAGCCTGTCCCTAAAGATTGTGTGGGGACAGCGAGGGGACGGAACCGCCGTGGCAGTGCCAGGGTGGTGGCGGTGGCGGTGGCGGTGCCACCGTGGCGACGCCGGCTGGGTCCCTGCCCTCGGGGCAGATCCGCCGTGCGTGACGGGACTGAAAAATCCACCAGGAAGGGAGAAACAGCCCCAGGTCACCTTAGAGGGGGTGAGGTGCCCACAGCTGCTCTTTGCTCCCCACGACCCCTCTCAGTCGGGGACGACAACAACTCCGTGCTGGCAGCGCGGAGCCCATCCCAAAAGCCCGATTCCAAACTCTCCGTCTCCCCAGCTCTCTCCTGCCTTTTCCCTCGCCTCTGGCAGCGCCGGTAACACCCCGCCAGCTCTGTTTACCGGAGCAAAGTCCACGCTGCTCACCGCCCGCGGCGTCTCCCTGCACCGCCCGGCCCCAGCTGTGCCCGCCGGGCTGTGCCGGCCACACCGGGGACACCGGGGACACCGGGGCCGGCTGTTGCCTGGTTATATCCACAAAACATCCCCGTGCCGGGGCCTGGGCCGGGGTATCCGCTTACGGGGAACAGCTGAGCCTCCTCACTCCCCACCCTGGCCTTGGCAGCGCATCAGATAAAGCCCGGCTCGGCAGCGCCGCTGTCATTGTCCCCTCCAGGCCCTACAAGGGTTGTTGGACGCGGCCCGTGCGATCCGCAGGTTTCTCCCCTTGGCAGTCGAGGCTTTAGATAGATATTTATACACCCAACTTGTGCGAATTAACAGCATTCCTCTCCGATTGAGTCAAAAATAGAGGCGCTTCATGGAAAAAAAGAGAGGGAGAGAGAGAGAGAAAAAGAAGGTGTGCCGCGCTGAAAAAAGCAACAGGATCCAAAAAAAGAGAAAAAAAAACCCACTCAAATCTCCCTTTTCCTTTTAAAGCTCTGTTCCCGAAGGATGGACCAGCGCTGGTATTTTAAACCGGATTTCTGCAGCCCCGTGGCCAGCGAGCCATGGGCAAGGTGACGGTGACAGTGACGCGGTGGCACCGGGCGATGCCGCGGGCTGCGCTGGGCGCTGCTGGGTGGTTTTGGGGCACGTAAGCCGGAGACTTCCTGAGAGGCGAGTGCCGACTTCCTGGGCACGGCAGGAGCGGCAGCGGGCAGAGGTAGGCTCGGGGGGCACCACCCTGGTGAGCCCAGGATGATGCACCCACGCCAGCGTGGCGAAATTTATCTAAAATTGGTATTTAGTATCAAATTTGTTGGCGATAGGATGGACGAAAAGTGGGTTTAGGATCCACGGGGTGGGGAGGATGAGGGTGGGCACCACGGGAGGGAAGAGCTGGTGGGTGGGCAGAGGTGGGAAGCCAAGTGGGTGAGGGCAGTGTCGCTGTTGGGCACACAGGAGGGTGGCCACGGCCACCACGGGGCTTTTCGGAGAGAAACGCCACCTCCTGCATCCCCAAAACCCGGGGAAAAGGGTGGCAGGGATGGGCTGTGGGCGGAAGAGGAAGCAGAGGCTGAGCTCTGCCATTACTGGGCTTTGTGGGATTGTGGGGTGTGTAAAGAACCCCGAGATATCGGTGTTTAATCCGCTGATAATCAATCCCCGGGGAGTGCAGCGCTGTGCTAGCAGCACCTCGCAAACCCCATTCCATCCATCTGGGGGCCACGAGCTGCATCCTCTGATATTTCCCCTTCCACCACAGCCCCAGGGGACCCCACCCAGGCTCCCCCAAAATCCCCATCCCAGCCCTCCCCAGGATCCCGGCGGGATGGGGACCTGCGGATCCGGGGAAGGAGCCGCCAGCGGCACAGGAAAGGGACCACAAAAGAAAAATCCCCCATAAATCAGGGGTGGGGACAGGCGGGGCAGGATGGGGGCTGCTCCCCGGGGATGCGGGCTGGCTGCAGCCTGTCCCTGCGGCTGCCTCTGCCAGGGATGCAGAGAGCCTGGCCTTCCCCGCCCTCCTCCTCCTCCTTCTCCTCCTCCTCCTCCTCCTCCTCCCCGGGGCGGAGGAAGGCAGCGCCCGCAGCTGGCACTGCAGGCGGTGGCCGGGGGGAAGCGGCTGCTCCGGGGAGTCTGATTTCCAGCCCTGTTTATTAATAACCCCTCTCCGCCCCATGCTAAGCCCATGTGCAGCGCAGAGCCGGCGGCGCTGGGCTCCAGGGGAGGAAGGTAAGAGCCCACCCGGGCCAGCAGGGCTGGGCAGGAAGGGGCCGGGGTCACCCGGGGGGAGTCCCGTGGGTGCGGGATCCTCGGTGGGGTGGGAGGGGGGCAGGGATGGGGTGCGGGGGTCTGAGGTTCAGCATTCCCGGACCCTCAGGAATGATCAGGGAGGGGGGGGATTGTCCCTCGGGGGCACCCAGGGGTTCCGGGGGGCCCTGGGATGAGGGGTGGGGGTGAGAGAGCCCTCCCGGCCCGCTGGGAAGGCAGCACGGCAGCGTTTTCCTCGCCCTCCCCTCCCGTGCTGCCCATGCCAAGCGGATCCAAGAACTTTGAAAAACAAGCGCTGGCAGCGGGGAGGGCGAGGGAAAACGGGGCAAGAGGAGCCCTTTTCCCACCTTTCCAGGCGCTGCCCCCTCTCTGCAGCCGCCGGCCGCTGAGTCCGAGGCTGCGATGTGTCATCAGTGCCGAAAACTGCCTTATTAGGAGAGAAAGTATCGGGGAAAATCAGTTCTTTGCTTTAAAGCCGCTGCTCCGAGCCCAGGGCTGCCTGTGAGTGCCAGCCTACGCTCATTCCTTAGGGAATGACTAGACATGAGCTCAGCGGCGTGGCCGAGAGGTGAGAGCATCCTCGCAGCGATCCCAGCGGCTCCTGGCAGCAGCGGGAAAAGCCCCCGAGCGTTGTGGCCTCCATCCTACCCCAAACAGCAGAATGTGACAGCGAGGGCTCGGTGGTGGCAGCCGCAGGTGCCGGGGTTGGGGACAATGCCGGGATCGGATGACTCTGCAAAGCGCTGCTCCTGCTGCAGCCGCTGCCGCTCGCCCGGGGCTGTGCGTGTGGAGTTCGCTCCGTCTCAGGCATCCCGGAGCCTGCCCGGCCTTCCAGCAGCGCATTCCCTTGCCGTGAGGTTATGCCACGCCGCGAAAATCCCGGCGAGTTTTGCAGGGAGTGCTCGCACGGGTCACGCCGGGGCCGCTGGGGAGGGTGGCTCCGACAGGTTGGCACCGGAGAAGATCTTGGGTTTGGGGTCTGCGTTTGCATCCCTCGCTCCTCCTCCGTGGCAGTCAGACACTTTAATAGGGTTCTAATAGGGGTTTGTCCCCTTATTTTGGACAGTCTGGGCTCAGGTTGTCACCAGAGTTAAACCCAGCCCTGTGGGTGACACGGTGGGACCCCCCGGGCTCTGGGGGTCTCACAGGGTGGGGAGGAAAGGCTGGGACCTGTTCCTCTCATTGCTCTGCTTCACATCCCCTCTCCTTCCCAGGGACCTGATGGCACAGCCCGAGCCCCCTCCAGAGCTGCAGCTGGATGAAGGCAGAACATCCCCAGCCCCACAGGGAGCAGCTGAAGGAGCTGCTCCACACCCGGAATGCCCTCACAGCCCCTTGGATCCAGCGGGGAATGGATCTAAATCCCTTCAGAGAGGCAGCCCAGAGTCCAGCCCGGAGCTGCAGGCTGCCAGCAGGGATCCTTCCCTGGAGATGAACACAGCAGGGACCCAGCTGGGGGAGGATGCAGCCGGGGCTGGGATCCTGCTGGATGTGGACCTGGCTGGAGTCCCGCTGGACGTGGATGCAGCTGGGACAGGAATCCCACTGGACATGGATGCAGAAGGAGGAGAGATTCCACTGGACGTGGGTGCGAGTGGGACAGGGATCCTAGCGGACGTGGATGCGGCAGGAGCCCCGCTGGACGTGGATGAAGGTGGGACAGGGATCCCGCTGGATGAAGATGCAGATGGAGTAGGGATCCCTCTGGATGTGGATGAAGGTGAGACAGGGATCCCACTGGATGAGGATGCAGATGGAGCAGGGATCCCTCTGGATGTGGATGAAGGTGGGACAGGGATCCCACTGGATGAGGATGCAGATGGAGCAGGGATCCCACTGGCCATGGACACAGACAGGGCAGCGATCCCGGACGACGCAGACGGGGCAGGCATCCCGCTGGCCATGGACACAGAGGGAGCAGGCGGCCCTCTGGATGCCGACACCACAGAGCGCCAGTGCCTGACCCTGGAAGAGCTGGGGAATTACTTCCAGGAGTGCATCGAGATCGTGGAGCAGCTGGAGAGGGAGCGGGACAGCCTGATCGCCGAGCTGGCCCAGCTCCGCGAGCCGGCGCTGCAGGAGATCCGCCACGCCCACGAGGAGATCCAGGCGGCCTGCAGGCTGCTGGCCAAGGTGGAGCTGGAGAGGGACAACCTGCGCGACGAGATCCGGCAGATCAAGCAGAAGCTCTTCAAGGTGACCAAGGAATGCGTGGCCTGCCAGTACCGGCTGGAGAGCCGGCGGCACGACCTCTCCCAGCACGCCGCCTACCAGGGCGAGCTGGAGAGCCAGGCGGGGCAGCTCTCGGGGGAGCTGTCCCAGCTCAAGGAGAGCTGCGAGAAGGAGAAGGAAGTCCTGAGGCAGCGCCTGGAGGCTCCTCCGTGCCGCCAGGACAACCTGTACCTCCAGGAGAGCCGCCGGCTTTCCATGGAGTTCGAGAGCTTCGTGGCCGAGAGCAGGAAGGGGCTGGAGGAGCACTACGAGCCCCAGCTGCTGCGGCTGCTGGAGCGGCGCGAGGCCGGGGCCAAGGCGCTGCAGGAGATGCAGGGGGAGATCCAGGGCATGAAGGAAGCCCTGAGGCCCCTGCAGGGCGAGGCCAGCCGGCTGAGGCTGCAGAACCGCAGCCTGGAGGAGCAGATCGTCCTGGTCAAGCAGAAAAGGGATGAGGAGGTCGGGCAGTACCGGGTACGTGCCCCGAAGGGCATCGCTGCACCCTCTCCTGAGAGGTGCTGGGTGTCCAGGGAGATGTGGGTGCTGCAGGATTTGCTTGTAGGGCCCAGGGAAGGAGAGGGGTGGATGAGGAAGGGGACGGTGTGGAATATCTGCTGCTGGTTGGAATTAAAATCATCCCCAGCCCTGTCATGGGCCAGGTGAAAGAGCAGCCCCTGGGTATAAGGTGAACGCAGAGAGGTGGTGGGGAAGTTTGGGGCTTCACCCAGCTCAGAAAATGGGTTTGTATTGAGTATATTCTGGCTTGGTTTTGGGTTTGTCCTGAATATATTCTCGCTTGGTTTTGGGTTTGTCCTGAATGTATTCTCGCTTGGTTTTGGGTTTGTCCTGAATGTATTCTCGCTTGGTTTTGGGTTTGTCCTGAATGTATTCTCGCTTGGTTTTGGCCTGCCCCTCAGAAATGGCTCCAGGGATGGGGGATTTCCCTCCCAAAGCTCAGGCATCACTCGTTTCTTGCAGCTCCTCCGAGCACAGGACTGAGCCAAGGCTCTTGGAAAAGCCAGTTTTAAATGCAGGTGCCTTTTCTTTCCAATCCCTCTCCTGCTGGGGGAGATTCTGCCCCTCCTCCTGCTGCCAGGAAGGGTCTCACCCCTGTCCCCACAGCCCCCTGGGATGGTTATTTGTGGCTGGGATAGAGATCCCCTGAGCCTGAGGGACGAGGCAATTCAATATCTGCAAGAGCCCATTTGGCAGAGAGGCTCCTCAATTAATCTCCCCCCTTTCGACACTCCCCGTCCTCGGCTCGCAGTCGCTGCCTCCTCCCAGCAGGTTCTGGAAGCTGCCTTTGCCCTTCCATCACTGCTGGGATGGGGAGCAGAGCCACCAGCACCCAGCCATGGCTTGTCCTGGATGTTCGGGACCCCTTCTGTGCCTCCTCATTTCCCTTTTCCCAAATTCCTAATTTATCTCCTCCTGACTCACGGGTTTATACAGCCCTGGCAGCCTCTCAAAACACACACTGAGGAGTTGAGGGGACAAAACCGAGCAGCCAGGAGAAGCCTAAGGACAAAACCCAGCCCAAATTCCCACCTTTGTATTAAATCAAAGCTTTTCTTGCAGAAGTTTTTAAAGAGGGTGGCAGGGGCAGAGCAGCACCATCCACAGGGAGATCCAAGGAGAGGGAGGGAATTACTGGAGCAGAGCTGATCCTCTCTCAGCTGATCCTGTCTCATTTTGTCCCCCCAGGAGCAGGTGGAGGAGCTGGAGGACAGGCTGAAGGAGCTCAAGAACGGGGTGCAGCTCCAGCAGCGCAAGAACCAGGAGCTGGAGGAGCTCAGGACCAGCCTCCACAGGGAGCTCTCCATCTACAAGTGAGTTTGGGGCTCATCCCTGCGGGGCAGAGGGGCTGGCAGGAGGAAGAGGATGGTGGGGAAGGGCTGTGGGACAGCACAGGCTTTTCCTCCTGGCCCCCAGTGGGGCAGCACAGAATTCCAGCCCCTTTGCCCAACAGTGAATAGGGATTTGTTGGAAACTCCTGCAGGAGTGGAGTGGCTTCCCGAGGAGCAGGTGTGGCAATTGAAGCGGTGGTTTCCTTGGGAATATGTGGAAATGAGCTGAGGTTTGGCTTTGGGAAGCAGAGCTCTGGCTGCTGGAGCTGCCCTCTCCTGCTTGCACTCAAATCTTCATCTCATGTAAATTCCTAAAGCTCCAGAAAGTGTCCCTGGGTTTGTGGATTGTTTTACTCACCCAGCTCAGAGCTGTTGTTATTCACACACTCTCAACCGTTTTCTGCAGCCTCACTGCTCCTTTAGAATTCCTTTTTCCCCTTCTCCACCCAAACCCCCTCATTCGACCACAGGAGGACATTCCCTACTCCAAAACTTTTTTATCCAGAGCTCTCTGAGCCATTCCCAAGGGCACAAACTGCATTTAGGATCCAGCCCAGACCCCAACACCACCCCATCCTCGCAGCCTGGGCTTCTCCTAAATCACAGCTCCTGGAAACCTCCTAAATCTTTAATCCTGGAATCCACAAATTGCCATCCCAGGAAGTGACACCCTTCATGAGGTCTCACATTTGCTCCAGGGAGCTCAGAGTTAAGGGCAGCTCTGAGCTGCCTTTTCCAGCAGCTCCCACCAAAAATGAGATTCCCTTCTGTGAAATCCTCTTTGCCAAGGGCTCTGGAAAGAGCTGGGCTGGGCCCACACGCTCTCAAGATCAGGGACTGAGCCTCTTGAAGTGTTTCCCAATTCCTTTTTCTTCCATACTATAAAAAGAAACAACTTCTCCCCTTTTTTTTCTCCAGCCAAAGCATTCACATAAATATTCCACCACCTAAATTTCCTTTCTCTCCTTACAGGAGCTGCTTAGAAATCTACGGCCACCTCTGCAAAACAGAGGAAAAAGCAGAGCAGGACTGCTAAAACCATGGGATTTTCCTCTTTGTAGCAAAAAAAAAAAGGACAGAGGATGTACAAGGGACATCTCCTCCTGCTGCTTTATCCTGCCTGGAGTTGGGAATTTGGGACAATCCCTTCCCTGGGTGCTCCTGTAGCAAAACTGCTTTTCCCCAGAGGAGCAGAGCAAACAATCATTGCACTGAACAACGGAGATGGAGGAGGAAAAAACTGATTCATGTTTTGCTGTGTTTGGGAAAACGTTATCTTGTCTTGTTGCAGATTGTTTCAGCCTGCACGGAACGTTCTGGAAGCCGGTGTTTAAAGCAAGGGGAGGGGGGGGGTTGACTTTTAAAGTTTACATGCAAGAGAAGTTTTCTCCTTTGAAGAGGATTTTCTTTTGTAGTTCAAGGGTTTCTGCTGTACTGGGACGTGCTCCACAGAAAGGAGGTGGTGGGGAAGAGGTTTCCACTTTATATTGAGTCTCACACTGAAAATAAAAGGTCGGAGTTTAAGGAGCCTTTTCACTCTCAGAGCTGCGTCTCAAAAGCCCAAATTTGTGTCAAGTTGAGGTGTTTGTATCAAATTCGTGCTGCAGGATAACAAAAAACAACTGTCAAAGGGCTAAAGGCAGAGTTAGAACTCACCAGGGTTTGAGGGAAGAACAATTCAGTGCTTTGGTGGCTGCTTGGGGGGGGTTTAAGTGCTCATTAATTTATTACAGAAACAAGAGGGGGAGAAACACCCATTTTGATGTTTTAAAAATTAAAAAAATACCTCTACCACATAGGTAGAAACCACAATCAGCTCCCTGAAAACACCCTCGAGAAAGCAGTAAAAGCAAAACCAGCACAGAACTCCCCAAACTCCTCAGCATTTATGTAGAAAAACTTTATTCCAACTGAAGGACTTACACAGAATTAGTCATGAGGAGATGGAGAGTAACAGGCTGCTGGTGGCTCTGGACACCCGAGTGGAAGACGTGCAGGACCTTGTGGCCAAGGACTTTAAAACTCCTAAAAAAAGTAGTTTATCCACCTTTTGTTTTGCTTTGTTTTGTTTTCCACCAGCTGCCAAGGCTGTCGAGGGCACCGGGGGCATCCCTTGGTACAAACAAACCAAACACCTTTTATAACTTGAGGGGCTCTCCCTCAAGTTTGAAAACAAAACCATTTCACAGAAAGGAAAGAAACATTATGTGAGAACACAGCTCAAGAAACACACAATAGAGCAAAACAAAACAAAAAAAAAAAAAATTAAAATGTGGGAGGTGGATGAAGGGAAAGCTCTGCAGGAAAAGCTCATGAATCCAATGAATCCAAACCCTGCGCCCCAGCAGGAGGGAGGAAAGGGAGAGGGAAAGGAAGGAATGAAAAACCCAGAATTGCCAGGAGAGACAAAAAAAAATAAGAGAAGTTTCAGTCCGAGTCAGAACTTGTAAGTTTTGTATCTGCAAAGGCAGAAAAAGCCACAAGGTACAGATAACGAAAGGAATCCCAAGGTTTCTGAGCTGTTCTGAGGAGGACAAGGCCTTCCACACCATTTCTGAGCTGTCAGGGGATTAACACTTGGATCATCTCTGTTGGCTCAAGCCCACGGGGGCAGCTGTGCCAATTCCACTTTTGTTTAAATTAGGCAAAAGCCCGTGGCTGCAGCAAGCAAAAAAGAGAGAGGAAAAAAACCAATCCCCAGCTTGCTGTGTGAGGAAGGCAGTTAAAAAACGGACAGCCAGCCCTAAATAAAGGAGGCTGCTGGAGGAATTGTGCCTCCAGCAGGGATCTGGCTGAGGGGGCTGAGCCCTTGGTTGGTTTTTGGGGTGCTGGGTTCTCAGTGTGTGGGTGGAAAAGGCTGGGGTGGGATCTACAGGAGGAATGGTTGAACACAAAGTCTGCGTGTGTCTCAAAACCAGGGTGGAGTCGATGGCAGGGCTGAGTGGGAAGAGAAGGAGAAAAAGACTAAAAACAGGGAGAAGTTGGCATTTAGGAGCCTTGACCCTCTGGATCCACGCTGCCTTCGGGATCTTCATCGTTGTAGATGTTCTCTGCCTGCAAGACAGGGATGGAGGCACTGAGGGAGCATCTCCCAACCCTTTGGATAGGATTCCACCCCCAAAAAGTTCATTTTGACAGGGATGGAGGCACTCAGGGGGCATCTCCCACCCCTTTGGATAGGATTCCACCCCCAAAAAGTTCATTTTGACAGGGATGGAGGCACTGAGGGAGCATTTCCCAACCCCTTTGGACAGGATTCCACTCCCAGAAAGTTCATTTCTTAATTGCAGTTATGGATCACCCAACCCTGAGCTCGTTATCAAACCTTATCCTTAAAATCCTGGTCTCAAAAAATTTCCTGTAAAAAGGAATCTGCAAAAGGGGAGTCCACTACA
This sequence comes from Eopsaltria australis, assembly GCA_034509425.1. NCBI lineage: Eukaryota > Metazoa > Chordata > Aves > Passeriformes > Petroicidae > Eopsaltria > Eopsaltria australis. The sequence goes on along the minus strand of JAVTVJ010002191.1, from coordinate 14,181 downwards.
AGACTTATAAAAAAGTGTTTGAAGTATTTCTTTTGTAGATCCTTTACTCAGCAGCACTTTCTAAAAGAATTACCCAGAAAGCTGCCAAGAACAAATTTTAGAGATAAACAAACAACAAAAAATTAGGAAAATGGGCTTGTCAAAGGTCAAGATTGTTTTCCAAAACCTTCAAACAGCTGGGATTGTAGGGGCCAGCAAATTGTTCCTGTTCACCAGCACCTTTTTCATCTTTGGAGAATGAAAATCTCAAATATTCTTTACGAAAATAAGTACAGAAACCTCAATTTCATCCACTGAAAGGAAAAATTTCCTTCTGCACCAGCACTTTTTTTTTTTTTTTGGAACATAAAATATCTCCTGAGTGTTTGCAAACCTTTGTTTTGGCCAAAGCTAAAGGGGATTTCAGTGGCCCTTTGAGATTTCAGCAGTGCTGCAAAGTGGGTAATTCTGAGGGCTGTAAATAAAAGCAGGAATGCTGAAATCCAGGGATTTCAACACCTTCCCAAAGAACTCACCATTTGCCAGACTTGCATGATATTATCTTCTGATACAGAACAAATGACCCAGGGCTCGTTGGGATTCCAGGAGAAATCCGAGATCTTTGCAGTGTGACCACCATGGATAAACTGGGATTGGGGAAACAGAAAGGGCAATGGTTTGAAATTTGAATTGGAGGGTGATTAAGGAGGTTAAAATAATTAATGAGAGGGGGAAAGACTCACCAACAGCTCTGGGGGACCATCCTCAGCATCCTCAGGGGATTGCTCCTCTCCAATTTTACTGGGAAAAAAAAAAAGGTGGGGGTTGGATTGGGTTTTTTTTTTTTGAGGTGTGATGCAATTAATCAGGAATATTTAGTGGGGAAAACTTAAGGAATTTGGGATTTACCTCAAGTCCCAAACGTTTAGCCTGCGGTCCGTGCCACTGGAGGCCAGGATGGTTTCATTGTGGGGAGACCACTGAACCTGCAGATGGGGATCAATTGAAAAAAAAATGAGTTTTGACAAGTTCAAAACATTCCCAACACTTCATTTTGTACCCTGAGAACTCCAATTGGTAACAACACAAAATAGGAATGTGCCCACTAATAATATTAATCATTCACAGTTTGTGAATGTTCACACATTTAAAAAAAAAAAAGGGACATTTCAGCAAAAAGGTGGCACCTGGAAGTTTTCCTCCACGTGTTTCCAAGTGCAAACAGCTCCCAAGGGTATTGGCTGCTCCTTATCTTAATAAGGGTTGCACAAATAGAACCCACGGATTCCTGCAGCAGCAGGCACAGCCCTCGCATGAAAAGAAATCACTGTAATGAAGCTTAACTGCCCAAAAGTGCTCACATTTAGTGCTTCTGCTGCAGATAAAGCTCTCCAGAACACACCACTCATAATAGGATCACAGGATTAGGAGGGAACACAGAATTCTGCACACCAAGGTGGCATTTCAGGGTTCTGTGATTTTATTTAGTCATAACACAGTCTGAACTGATAATCCCTCCACCAAAAAAAGAAAAAACCTCTACATATTTTCCCTCTGATTAAGGCACGAGTTGGAGATGGAAATATTTAATCTGCTAAGCAGGTGCTGCCCAGGATGTGAACATTCTCCATTTAAAAGCAGCAATTATCTTTTGTCAGAGGGTGTTAAAGCTTCCTGCAGGAGCAGGCAGAGGAGGTGGAAATGCTGCAGCCATTTCCCTGGGCCTCCTGCTTCAATCTGCTGCCATGAATAATTTAATGGACTCTGCACTGCTACCATTTCATCCCTGTGCTGTGGTTAAAGCTCCAGAGCATTTCCCTGATCCCTCTCTGGACTCTTCTTTCTGTTCTGGAGCTCTGCAACTCCACAACAACACCCAGAAAAGTATAAGCAGATAAAAGAATAAAATATTAATTTTTAAGTGCAAAAACATTGTGGTAGAACTACTTTTCTTTCCCAGGCTGCTGAGCAGAACTAAGAGCATGAAAGAAAAGGAGTTTTTTTTAATACCTGAAATATTTCATCTTTATGTGATTCAAATGAGTGCAGCTTCAGTTTTAGGTTCCTCAAGTCCCACAGAGCAACAGTCTAGGAAAAAAAAAAGAATACAAATATTTTTGTTGAAGTACCCAGGATGTACATCCGCCCCAAAAACTGAGCAAGGATGTTCCAAGGTGCAGGTAAAGAAGTACCTTATCAGCTGATCCTGTGGCCAGGATAAACTCACTGTAGGGGTTGAAGGAGAGGCAGTTCACCTCAGCTGTGTGAGCATCCACGGAATGGCTGGGCTTGGAGGTGTTGTTTGACCTGGTGTCCCAGCTGGGAAGGGAAAACACGGAATGAACAAAGCTTTGTGTCCCGTTTCACCCAGGGATTACGGAGATGGGAAAGCTTGAGGGGCACAAGCAGCTTGGGAAGGGTTTCCCTCACTCACATCATGAGCTTCTGATCATCAGCAACAGATCCAAACAGGGATTCATGGAGCAGGTGCCAGGACACATCCTCCACCACGGCTGTGTGTCCTGTGAAGATGGTCTTGGCATCCACCACTTTGCCTTCTTTGGGAACAGCGCTGATATCCCACAAGCAGATGGTCTTTGAAACAACAAAAAACACCCAAAATTCCATCTTTAGTCTCTTGTCAACCTCCTCCCCCTCAAAGGCAGGATGTTTGTGCCCTTCCCAAGGCACAGCTTTAGCCCAGCTGTGCTCCAAGCACTCACATGATCATCAGAAGCACTCAGCAAGTGCCCGCTGAGGTTGGGGTTCCAGGACAGCCCGTACCCCTCCTTCTGGTGCCCACGCAGACGCAGGTCGGGGTTGCACTCCCCAGAAGGATCTGAAACGAGGCAAGGGGAGAATTCCAGTGCCTGGAATCCTTCCCAGCACATCCTGGAACAGCTGGCATTGAGTTTATTCAAGTTTGCTTTTAGCCCAGCAGCCACCTCCGTGCTTTGGCCTGAGTTCCAGCTGGAGGGAGGAACAGCAGCTCGGCTGTCAGTGCTCAGAAAACTCCTCCTGAACACCCAGAAATACAAGGTGGGACAATTCCCTTCCTCTCATCATCTCCAACTGCACTTTTGAAGTGGGGAAGACACTTCTGATCCTCCCCACAAGTGGCAAGAGGAGTTATTTTAAACAATCTCGGTGAGTTTATGAGTTCATAAATGACTGTTAATATATTTACAGGGTATCAGGGGAACAGCTCAGCTCAGCTCCCCACCAAATCAATCATAATTTCCAAAAAAATCACCTTCTACCACCTCAAACACCTCACAGTGAGGTGACAAGCAGTGGAAGTGCAGGAAAATGTTTCCTTTCCCATGGATACACTTGGATACACGTGTTTAAACTTCATACAAAATAACCTCTGGAATAAACACCGCCCTCAGCCCTAAAATCCCAAATAAGGGGTAACCCACCCATTTTTTTAACCTCTTTTTTCACCCTTAGGGTGCTCACAGACCTGGTTTGGAGGGGTGTTTGGTGTAATCAAAGACCAGGACATCACTGGAGGGAGTTTTGGTGGCGATGATGCAGGGGTTCTGGGGCATGTAACGGGCTCTGTTCACCTCTCCCTCGTGGTTTATCTTGATCTCAATCTCAATTTTGCCACTCACTGAGCCAAAGCCTCCAAACTCTAGGAATAAAAAAGAGTTGTGAATAACAAGGCACAAAGAGCTGATTCAAGGTTTGTTACCAAGCTCTCAAAATAGAGAAAGTTGTGGTAAAAACAAATTGCAATTTTAGCAAGTTGTATCACAGCCCTAAAATTGCAAATTTAGCTCCCTGATCTTTATATATAAAATATATTCATAATACTGAACCATTTTGGCAATATGGATTGCTTTAAAATTAATTTAAATGTTTTCAAATTAATTTAAAATATCTTTGAGAAAGACTAAAATCGAATAGAAACAAGTGTTTATCAGACAACCCCGTGTTCATAAATAACTTTAAGAAGCCCAAAGATCAAAATACTTCATTGCACAATCCAGACTTCCTGTGAAAAGAAGGGCAAACATTGGATCATTAAGGACTTTCACCAGGTGGAAACGTTGATTCAGCCAAGCAAACAGGAGAAATGCCAAACCTGGGACAGCCACAAAGGTTACAAAAGCATCAAACTCGAGCCTGATCCGCTGAATGAAACACAATTTCACCCCAGAGGGGCTGGGAGAGCAATCAGAACTCAGAGAAATGAAGGATGTTTGAAATGTTACACTCTGAAATAAAAGTATTCTTTTAGGTGAGTTTGTGTGAAATTTTTTTTTGCAGGATTTTACGTAATGCAAATGTGATCATAAAAATTAAAAGCACTGCGTGGGATTCAAGGACAATTCCTGAGAAATAGGGAAGGGAGAGGTTTTCCCACATCAATCTTTTTGCAATGAACCTCCCCCTTCTGTTTTCATCGTTATGTTATTAAGGAAAGAAACAAACATTCAAGAAGCAGAGTGTCTATTAAGGAAGCCCCACTTAAAAATCAATTAATTTAGAAGTAAAATCTGAATTTTGCTGCCTGAACTTTAAGAAAAGACAGATTTTCTGTTGAGAAGAGAAGGGAAAAAATGGTTTAAATTCCCTTTTTTTGGGCTCTCACCTCCTTTCTCACTGTCATAGTGGGAAGCATCAAACTGTGCATCGTCGTTGGGCAGCTGCACGCTGGCGATCACCAGGTGGTTCTGCTCATCTGAGGTGTGGGTGCCCAGCACCAACCTGTGGATGCTGAAATCTTTGCCTTCAGGTCTGCAGGGGGAAGAGAAATAAAACAGGGATCATGACATTTCTTCCCTGTGATGGTGGGGAGGCTGTGGAATAGAAGATGTGGATGCTCCATCCCTGGGAGTGTCCAAGGCCAGGTTGGACGGGGTTTGGAGCAGCCTGGGATGGTGGAAGGATGAGATTTAAGGTCCTCTCCCACCCAAATCAGTTGGGGATTCTGTGATCTCAACCTAAAAAATCCACAATCCTGGATTTGCTGCTTGTTCTGCTCTGAAAAGAGAGCAGAAGGGTGCCTTTACCTTGTGACATCAGGAAGCCACTGAGCAGTCAGGCTGGGCCACTCCAGGGCATGGGTCATCACCAGGTCGTACAGGAAGGGGGTGTTCTTTTTCCATATTTTATATTCCTCGTTGATCACACGCTCTTCCACCGCGTCATCAAAGGCTGCTGAAGTGGTTTTTTTAAAGGAAACACATTCCAGTAATTATTTATCAATGTATTTACAGACACACAGCACTGTGGGCAGGCAATGGGTTAGAGTTCATCACATCAATCACACCTCGGTTTGCTGCTGTTTGCTCTATTGGAACAGTTGCTAAATGGTTAAAAACCCTCTGCTGCAAATGTTCATCCTTTTTTTTTCTGGATATATGGCTAGAAATTAATGTAAACTGTCAAATTTTATTCCTGGAAGTGTCCCAGGGCAGGCTGGACAGGGCTTGGAGCACCCTGGGATAGTGGAAGGTGTCCCTGCCCATGGCAGGGAGGGAATGGGATGAGCTTTAGGATCCCTCCCAGCCCAATCCATTCTGGGATAATTTGATGGTGATGTTGTAAGAGCAGCACAATAAAATTCTGAGACTTAGAGCACAGGGAGGTAAAACCCAGACTTGTAACTTGTTTAAATGCAGGAGATCCAACAACTGCTGTTGAACAGACCGGTCTGGGTGCAGCCTTGAACTGCTCGTTCCCAAAAATCCAGTTTTCCAAGGCTCCTTGCGCTGCCTTGGAGCTCTCCAACGCTTTCGCAGCCCATCTGCCACCAGCCTCTGGTGCAGGAAAGGAAAATGTGGGGGAGCTCGTGGGGGAAACGGGGACACCCCAAAGGAATGGGGACACCCCCATGGAACTGGGGACATCCCAAAAGAACAGGGGCACTCCCATGGAACTGGGGACACCCCAAAGGAACTGGGGACATCCCAAAAGAATGGGGGCACCCCCATGGAACAGGGGACACACCAAAGGAATGGGGACACCCCCATGGAACTGGGGACACCCCAAAAGAACAGGGGCACACTAAAAGAACGGGAACACCCCCATGAAACTGGCGACACACCAAAGGAACCTGAGCTCGCCCACGGACGCTGAGAACCCCCGCAGAACGGGAGCTCACCCATGAAACAGAGGCACCCCCGCACAACCGGCGGCCCCCTCAGGGCGCACGGCGGCGGCCGGCGCCACCTCTTTGTCCGCCCGCCCGCCCCCCTCGCAGGACACGGCCCGGCCCTCCCGGCCTCACAGAGCCGCTGCTGGGGGCGCAGGGGCCGGGCACAGTCTCCCGGCCCGGGCCGCTGCCGCCGCTCGGTGCCGCGGGCGCGGGGAGGCAGCGGCGGCCATGCCCGAGAGCGGCCCTCAGGCCCCGCCCCCGCGCGCCCCCTGGCGGCCGCGCCGCCCCGCTCCCCTCACGCCGCACCGAGGGGGGGCACCCCGCGCCTCACGGAGGAGGCCGCGCCGCCCCCTACGGAGCCTTTACCTTCCTTGTCCGCCATGGCGGGGCGCGGGGAGCGCGGCGGCGGCGGGCGGCGAGGCGGGGCGGGCTGGGCGAGGCGGGGCGGGCGGTTCCGGCGCTCGCTGCTCCGAGCCCTCCGGCCGCCGCTCCGTCTATTGTTTCCTGCCCCCGCTGCGTGCGGCTCGCGGCGCCGCGCACCCCTTCGCGCGCCAACGCCGCCCAATCAGCGCCCGCCGCCGGGAGGCCGCAGCCAATCGGCGAGCGGCAAAGGGGCGGGGAGGGCCGCGCGCGCGGCGGTCACGTGTGAGGGGTCCCTCTGGGAGCCGCCATTTTCCGGAGCGCCCTCAGCGCGCTCTTAAAGGGGCCGCGCCCCGCGCTGAGGGGAGGCGCGGTCGGGATCCGCTGCCGCTTCCCCGTGCTCGATCCCGGTTTCCCGGTCTCCGATCGGGAAGAATCGGTGGTTGCGGCTCCCTCATGTGGATAGACACGTGGGCGGAGCGTGTCGGGGCGGGAGCGGTGCGTGTGTGGGCCGAGGCCTTCTCTCAGGCCCGCCCTGACAGCCTGGGCTATCCTCGGCGTGCTCATTAATTCTCTATAATCACGAATATATGCCCCTTTTTCCACAATTCAGTGCAGCGGTGAGTTTTAAAGGTGTTGTGTTTGCTGGTTCTGGTCGGCTGCTGAGGGTAACCTGGGAGCTGATTCCACAGCTGAGGCGTAACAGGTTTAAAATCAAATATTAAATCAATATCTGGGTTTATTCCTCAAGAGATTCCCCGAATTCTCAACTTCAGTCTTTCCAACACACCTAGATTTTTACCTGAAATTAAAAATTGGAAATCCTCTGTCTTGTTTCTAAACCTCTGAGTAAAAACCAACTCATGTCTAAAAGTTAATCTGTAAATTATTTGCATTATTTGTGGAAGTGTTGGGCTCAGCTGTGGATAAATGCCCAAAAAAAAATATTAAATGCTTATGATGGTTGAAAATCTAGGGAGGAAAATGAATTAGCCTGAAGTTAATCGGGTTCTTCACTTTGTTTCTATTGCATTTACAATTGAACAGGAAAATAGCAGCTGCTGATATGTGAGAATTTGACTTTAAAATGAGGAATTTCTACGATTATTTAAAGGTTTTTTTGGCTCGTTTTATTTTCAAAATCAGCCAGAAAAGGAGCACAGAAACAGCTGGATTTGCTTCGAGGTCTGGGGGGTTTAAATATAATCCTTGTCCTAAGAAAACACGACTTTTATTTTATTCCTGAAGGAAAATTCCTCTGTGAGGGAATTTTGTGGGCAGTGAGACTTCAGGTGTGTGAAAAAAAAATTATTTAAGAGTTAACCCCCAGCTCCTGGGGTTTAATTCACTCATAGTTTAATTCATTAATTTAAATACAGATGTTCCAATCAGGTCTGTGTTTTATTATTTGTGAATAATAACATTAAGGCTGTGTTTTATCATTTGTGAATGGCTGGAATGCTCTCAGTGCACACAATAACGAGGAATAAACACAATTCCTGCCAGGAAAAGGGGCAAAGTCCTCAATTCCCGTGAGGAATATTTTCCCTTGGCTCTGCTGCCTGAGCAAACATCACTTCGTGGGTGTGGGATTGAAATCCCAGCTTCCACATCTCCCAGTTTGCCAGAAAACAGCTGAAATGGGGAGGAATTGAGGAATTCTCCCAGTTTGACACAAGACAACTGAAATTGGAATGAATTGAGGAATTCTCCGTGTTCTCCAGAGGTTGAATCAGGAATTGAGGGAGGATTCCTGGATCTTCTCCATCTCCCAGTTTGACAGAAAACAGCTGAAAGGGGAGGAATTGAGGAACTCCCCGTGTCCTGACAGAAAAGAACTGAAATGGGAATGATTTGAGGAATTCCCTGTGTTCTCCACAGGTCGAATCGCTCCGAGGAGGAAGCAGGAAGTGAGGGAGGATTCCTGGATCTTCTCCATCTCCCAGTTTGACACAAAGTAACTGAAATGGGAATGAATTGAGGAATTCTCTGTGTTCTCCACAGGTTGAATCGCTCCGAGGAGGAAGCAGGAAGTGAGGGAGCATTCCTGGATCTTCTCCATCTCCCAGTTTGACAGAAAACAGCTGAAAGGGGAGGAATTGAGGAATTCCCTGTGTCCTGACACAAAACAACTGAAATGGGAATGAATTGAGGAATTCTTCGTGTTCTCCACAGGTCGAATCGCTCCGAGGAGGAAGCAGGAAGTGAGGGAGCATTGCTGGATCTTCCCCAGCAGCAGGAAGTGAAGGGATTCCCGTGGATCCCTCAGCGATGGCAGCAGAGGACAGGGATTACAACCTGACCGAGGAGCAGAAAGCTGTGAAAGCCAAGTACCCCCCTCTCTGCAAGAAATACGAATGTGAGTATTTATAATTTAATATTATTTTCTCTTACCCTGGTGCAGCGTGGGTGTGACTGTGCTGGTGTGAGGGCAAGGATGAGAACAGGAAATACAGAAATGAGAAACCGATTTTCTTCATCGTGCTTTTCTTAAGGGCACTGAGAAAATCACGATGGAAATAAATTACTCCAGTCTCACCTTGAAAACTTTTCCTCCTCTTAGCCATTTTTTAGCAATTTTTTAGCAATTTTTAGCAATTTTTTAGCAGTTTTTTAGCAGTTTTTTAGCAATTTTTAGCAGTTTTTTTAGCAGTTTTTTAGCAGTTTTTAAGCAATTTTTTAGCAGTTTTTTAGCCATTTTTTAGCAATTTTTTAGCAGTTTTTTAGCAATTTTTTAGCAATTTTTAGCAATTTTTTAGCAAATTTTTAGCAGTTTTTTTAGCAGTTTTTTAGCAATTTTTAAGCAATTTTAAAGCAATTTTTTAGCAGTTTTTTAGCTGTTTTTTAGCAGTTTTTTAGCAATTTTTAAGCAATTTTTTAGCAATTTTATAGCAGTTTTTAGCAGTTTTTTAGCAGTTTTTTAGCAGTTTTTAGCAATTTTTTAGCAGTTTTTTAGCAGTTTTTTAGCAATTTTTAAGCAATTTTTTAGCAATTTTATAGCAGTTTTTAGCAGTTTTTTAGCAGTTTTTTTAGCAGTTTTTTAGCAATTTTTAAGCAATTTTTTAGCAATTTTATAGCAGTTTTTAGCAACTTTTTAGCAATTTTTTAGCAATTTCTAAGCAGTATTTTAGCAATCTTTTAGCAATTTTTTAGCAGTTTTTTAGCAATTTTTTAGCAATTTCTTAGCAATTTCTTAGCAATTTCTTATCATTCCTTAGCATTTTTTCTACCTCTCACGCAGGAAAAGACATCCAAAAGCGTGCTGGAGTTGTGTGTGGTGTTTTCCCTCTACTCCACGATGATTATTTCTGCTTTTCCCCACCCCTGGAATGTCTCTAATAAACGTGGGGTGGCAGCTGAAGGCGGGGGACCATTCCCTGCCTGTTTTCTGTGTCACCAGAGGGGCTGTGTCTGTTTTCTCTGCTAGGATTGATATTTTTAGGCCATGCCCAGATCTTGATTTGCTAGAAGTGCAGAAATACAGTGAGCTATCACAAGAGCCATGCACTTTCCATAACTGGAAGAGCTTTTATCCCTCTTTTGCATCCAAAGGGATTTGTTTGCTTTAGAGACAGTTGTTGAGAACCCTTTAATGGTGTTTGAGCTCTCTAAACAGCACCAGGACAATTTTTTTCCAGTTGAAGTGAGCATTTCTTTCACATCCTTAATGCTTTATTCTTAAGGATTTAAGAATCAAGCATTAATTCTTAATTAATGCTTAATTCTGCATTTCTTTGAGTCCTCTGAATAAATAAAAATGAGGTTCATGTCCAAACTGGATGCTTGGCATGTTAATCGTGCTCCATGAGTAAAGTTTGCCATTTTATTTTATTTTATTTTATTTTATTTTATTTTATTTTATTTTATTTTATTTTATTTTATTTCATTTCATTTCATTTTGTTTCATTTCATTTCATTTCATTTTATTTTATTTTTTATTCCACTATATGTTTTAAATCCTTCTCTTTGCTGCTTTTGGGTGTGGACAGGTGGATTTGCTCACTGAGCTCGGAAATCTTTGCAAATCTCATCCCCTGCATGAATAATTCTGAGTCCTGCAGACTTCAGCACAAGCTCTTTACTGCTGGTTAAAGTTTCTTTTTATTGCAGTTGACTTGTGGAAGCCTGTTGGGTTACAACAGCCAAAGCCTGCACTGACATGATCACATTAAACAGAGGTTTTTATGGCTGAAAGAATCCAAAATTCCACCTGTTAAATGGGGCTTTTTCTGGCTGAAATAACCCAAAATTCCACCTGTTAAATAAGGCTTTTTTTGGTTGAAATAACCCAAAATTCCACCTGTCAAAGAAGGCTATTTTTGATTGAAATAATCCAAAATTCTACCTGTTAAAGAAGGCTCTTTTTGGTTGAAATTACCCCAAATTCCACCTGTTAAAGAAGGCTTTTTATGGCTGCAATAACCCAAAATTCTACCTGTTAAATAAGGCTCTTTTTGGTTGAAATAATCCAAAATTCCACCTGTTAGATAAGGGCTTTTTTTGGTTGAAATGACCCCAAATTCCACCTGTTAAATAAGGCTTTTTTTGGTTGAAATAATCCAAAATTCTACCTGTTAAATGGGGCTTTTTATGGCTGAAATAATCCAAAATTCCACCTGCTAAATTGGGCTTTTTTTGGCTGAAATGACCCCAAATTCCACCTGTTAAAGAAGGGTTTTTTTGGTATAAATAATCCAAAATTTCACCTGTTAAATAAGGGCTTTTTTGGTTGAAATAATCCAAAATTCTACCTGTTAAAGAAGGCTTTTTATGGCTGAAATAATCCAAAATTCCACCTGTTAAATAAGGCTCTTTTTGGTTGAAATGACCCAAAATTCCACCTGTTAAAGGAGGCTTTTTATAGCTAAAATAATCCAAAATTCCACCTGTCAAAGAAGGCTTTTTATGGTTTAAATAATCCAAAATTCTACCTGTTAAATAAAGGCTTTTTTTGGTTGAAATAATCCAAAATTCCACCTGTTAAATAAGCCTTTTTCTGACTGAAATAACCCAAAATTCCACCTGTTAAATTTTTCTACCACACTGCAAAATAATTTCTCACCTCTGCACATGAATGCTAAAATGTTCTGTTGGAAAATACTGCTATTCTTTATTCCTTAACCCTCGTGTTATGAACATTTTTGGTGACACCATTCTTCTTCTTTCCCCTTCCCCTCAGATTTGGATCACACAGCAGATGTGCAGTAAGTGACAAATTGATTATTCCTTGCTCTAATTTGCAACTCTAACACCTTGTGCAGCTCTGAAATGTCACTCACTGGGTGCTTGGGTGGCCAATTCTGTTCCTTGATGCTTTTGGGACAACATGAAATCGTGTTTTGGTTTTTCTCTGATGTGCCTACGGTGCTTCTAAGCCTCTGTGTTATTTGGAAATGTCTTTTGAAATCTCCTTTTAATCACCTCATTTTAAATGAGATTTTTTTTTGGGTGGGGTTTACTTTTGTACACTTCAATTAGCTATATTAGGAAAGAATTTTTTCCTAAATTAAAACATTGATTTTCCATATTTGCCTGGTAAAACATTTGTTTTTTATGTTCTCCCAAGAAACTCCTCTCACCAACTTCTTCTAGAAAAACCAGGTTGTTTTTTCACTCCTTCACCTCCCCTGCATTAATTCCCATGTTCTGATTGAAAGAATGTTTTTAGTGACTGATAAAACATTGATTTTCCATATTTGGCTGGTAAAACATTGATTTTCCATGTTCTCCCAAGAAACTCCTCTCACAAACTTCTCCTTCTAGAAAAACCAGGGGGTTTTTTTACACTCCTTCACCTCCTCTTCCTTAATCCTCATGTTCTGATTGAAAGAATTTTCTTGGTGGCTGACAAAATATTTATTTTCCATGTTCTCCCAAGAAACTCCTCTCCCAAACTTCTCCTTCTAGAAAAACCAAGTGTTTTTCACTCCTTCACCTCCTCTTCCTCAATCCTCATATTCTCATTGCTCTCCTGCTCGTTACCTTAGGCCTGTTCCTTTCTGCTGTGATTCAGTATTACATCCCAGTAATGATTCCATGTATTTTTGGGTCCCAATCATGATTCCATGTGTTTTTGGGTCCCAATCATGATTCCATGTGTTTTTAGGTCCCAATCATGATTCCATGTGTTTTTAGGTCCCAATCATGATTCCATGTGTTTTTAGGTCCCAATCATGATTCCATGTGTTTTTGGGTTCCAATCATGATTCCATGTGTTTTTAGGTCCCAATCATGATTCCATGTGTTTTTAGGCTCCATGCCTGGGGGGACACTTTGGAGGAAGCCTTTGAGCAGTGTGTCATGGCCATGTTTGGCTACATGACAGACACAGGCACCGTGGAACCCGTGGACACGGTGGAGGTTGAGGCAGAAGGTGAGGATTCCACTTCTTATTTTTTGATTTTTGGAGAGTTATGAGAGGGAGAAAGGCACCAAAAATCAGAATTTTTGCACTTAGACTTAGAGGAGTTAATTAAAATATAATTAATATAAGTAAGCTGAGTTTTCTTTGCATCTGAGGTGCTCTTAAAAATGTTTTTGCTGAGAAAAATCTCTGCTTCCACCACACAGGGCATGACCTTTTGTCTCTCCTCTTCCACTTCCTGGATGAGTGGCTGTATAAATTCAGTGCTGATGAGTTCTTTATACCCAGGGTAAGTGTTCTGATTTCAGCTTTTCCCAGTTTTTGGATGAAGCTGTTCCCTGATAATCCCAGCTCTGAATGCAATGGTGTTTTAGAGGGGGGGGAAAGAACACAAAAAATCCAAGGCCAGGTTGGATTTGGAGCAACCTGGGCTGGTGGAAGGTGGCTGAAGAGTGGGAAATAACCTTTGGAAGTGGGATTTGCTGGGAATTTCTGCCTGAAGGTGGGAGGTGTGGCTGACATTTCTCCTCCCACTCTCTGCAGGAAGTGAAAGTGCTTCACATCGACCGAATGCAGTTCAAAATAAGATCAATTGGGTGAGCTTAAAGTGTCTAAAAATGTCTCAAAGTGGACTTTTCTTGCTTTCTCTGAGGGTTTAAATGAAACTCTCACTGTTCTGTGCTCATCACTGAAATTAATGATAACATTTGGTAAATATTACCCAAATTACAACATCTCTCTCCTATTTTTTTTTGCCTTTACAGGTGGGGAGAAGAGTTCTCTTTAGGCAAACACCCACAGGTAGGTAATGATTCCTCTGTCCAGCTTTTCCATGTGGGGAGGGGGAGGTGTGGTGTCCTTTAAATCTGCGTTTTCCAGAAATCAAAATAGAATCATGGCTGAAATTCCACTGAACTCCAGATTTTCACTTTCTGCATGGTTTTTATGAGTGTGTCCCTGAAACTGTTGCCCTGAGCATGACATTTCCTCACCACTATCAAAACTCAACAATTTCCTTCCCTTTTTGTGATCCTGATAACACAGAAAACCAATTTATATATTCAGAATTTATGTGTTTGGGTTTCATATCATTGGCACAGCCTTTTGCTTCGTTGGTTTTTGCTTTTTTTTCTTCCTTTTTTTTTTTCCCCCCCCCCCCAAAGAATTTCTAGAAGCAAAATTTGAGGTCTTGATCTGCGTCATTTTTAGCACAGCAAATGTTGATGGTCTGTCAGAGGAAAGAGGAGGAATTTGGGGTATTAAAAGGATAAAAATTAAGGGAAGAATTCCCTTTTCACTATTTGGCCTGGCCATTATATGGCAACTTTTTTATTCATCAGATCAAATGTATTTACAGCTTTTTTTT